>JAOTIZ010000001.1:21611428-21628992 GCA_027123425.1 Erythroxylum panamense | reverse complement strand
AGTTTAAGCAGAAGTGCCTATATTAAATCCAGTAATATGCCATCTTCTGAAGAAATCCGGCCACAATAAAATGTCTTGCAACTAATAACCACAAGGGAGGAAAATTGAAGCAAGCAAGGGGCAAAGCAAAAAGATGGATCATATTAAGCCCCTGACCATAACCCTTCATAAAATACCAGAACTGCTTATTCCATTTCTTTTCTCCACATATTGAGAGTCAAACACCTGAAGGCAGCAAAATGTAGGGTGTCAAACTAAAGATTTTCCTGGCTATTGTGTTCTCCATTCCAATGTAGAGACTTAAAATCACCAGTCAAGTTGAAGCAATTAAGAGTACTTCAAATATCACTTATCAACACATATTACAAGAAGCTGCATAAGAAATTGTATTTGAAACCATCTTTTCCCTTGTAGAACTGCCCAGCTACGACCATAACACCAACAGTTTGATTACTTAAAAACCAGTATCAGAATAGAGGATAACCAAATTTAACCTGGACAATCATATTCAAGCAGATTTCTGCACAGGGAAACAGCAACTTCAGAACTAGCCAGCATCATTCTTCGACTCAATTAATTACAGATATATCAAATAGGAAACTAAGATGGAGATGCAATCAACGAACACACTAATTCAGATTCAGATACCAAAGGACCTGCCATGTAGAGACCACATGATGATGAAACAAATTAACAGCAAGGTCTTCAATTGTGAGTTGAGGCCACATTGACAAAGAAGGACATGTCAACGTGCAGAGAACTCTTCTAAATTGTTTTCCCAAGCGGTCAGAAAATTAAAACATCAAGAAGACACAGCAAAGTGATTCTGAAACCAGAACTTTTAACTATCAAAATAATCTTTATGCATCTTGAAGATCAGAAGCAAAGTTGATCATCACTCTGAAGAAACTGAAGCCAATATATACCAACATAAACTTTGTCAACCAAGACAAGCGTTGGATGTCTTTATGCAGCATATAGCTTGAAGCTTCCAAATGCATGCGACAACATGGCTGGAGGAACTCATGTGATAAAGATTACTTATCCATACCAAAATATCAAGAAGCAGCCCGTTGATAGATAAGGTAAGAAATGGGGAAGTATGAAAAAATTCCAAATGCATGCGACAAGAAGGCTGGATGAACTCATGCGATAAAAGATAACTTATCCATACCAAAATATCAAGCAGCAACCAGTTGGGAGCAAGAAAACTCCTTTTCGGCAATAATGCAGCATCCAGTGTTTTGAAGGAAACATTAAACACCAACATAAACTATCTTATACCCAACAAGGTCGATAGGGACATAGATTGAGTGAGAGACAGCAACCACAAGGCACTCCCAACTTTGTTAAAGAGGAAAACATCAACGGAAGCATATCATATCACTAGCCAGAAATAGCGTGAAACATACAACCGCAAGCTGCAAAAAATAGGATGAACTAGTGTAACACAAGGCCACATGGGCATACCAAAACAGCGACTAAGAGCTCAATAGGGGAAGAAAACTTCAGTGTTACGATCCTGTAGTATGTCATCTTCTGAAGGAAACCCGAAAGACCAGAATAAACTGTCTTGGAAAAACCGGAATAAACTATCTTGCAACTAATATCTACAGGTGGGGGAAAAAGAGGAGCAAAGAAAGGACAAACAGGGAAGTAAGGAGTATCAGAAAGACTTAGCCTTCAAATTTATCAGAACTGCAAAATAGCCAACAAACACACTTATTATCAATCCCAAAGTCAACAGATACCACTAACTTCTCCATCCCAGTCTAGGAAGAAGTTGCAACAGAGCTGTTAAAAAAATTGCAAGCGGAGCAAAAGTGCACATATAATATATGAAAAAAAATGCAAGCAAGTTGTCCGACGTTTGTGCTATAGATGTCAGCAAAGGATAGTCTCACCAATTCCAAACAGTTCTAGTGATTATCCCATTATGTAAACAAGTGATGACAATCATTAACTTCAAGCACACAAGATGATATGCCTACATTCATATGCCTACATTTCACATAAGAGGACCAAAAAGTCAAGAATTAAAACTTGTTAAAAGGAGCTTGGTACCCTTTCCTGTTGAGATATTTTCCTAAAAACACACGAAAGACCTGAAACTTGGATCAAAGATGTGCAAATGGATTAGAATTGTAGCTCAATTACTCATTCTTTTAGAACCTTGCTTAAGAGGCTTGAAAAGGAAGTAAGATAGCTTACAAAAAACTTTGTCCAACTTGGGTGTGCTTGAGTGCAGTAAATTCAAAAATTCCCGAGATGATTGGATCTTCCAAAACTCTATGGAGGCAGAAAAGTCAACTTTAAACCACCATTTCAAGTTCTAGGGCCAATAAGAAAAAACGCAAAACAATACAAGAAGAGATCCATTAGACAACTTTGAATTTTAAAAAACGAGCAGACAGAGGACCAAATTAAATGACTATGCAATCACCCTTTAATCAGACTGAGGTAAAGCTTAGAGGCTTGTTGTAGGGTGGGCACCAGAAACAAAATTCAAGCTCGTCAATTTTAATCCAGGTAGCAAAATCATAGTCCTTCAAGGAGCAATTGCAGACACAATGCACATAGATTAACCTTAGAAGGCTACAAGCCCCAGACCAAATATCAAAACTTCTGCCTTTGGACGGTTTTATGATTATCCAATAAATCAAGAGCAAATGATGAGTTATAGTCTCACTTAGTACTCAAACCACAGAGGCTCTAATCAGAGGAACCGAGCAGCCACCAACTCATATTGGAAGCTAAAAAGCATGTTGTTCTGAGAAGAAAATCAACTCTGAAAGTAATGTCATGCAATCCAAAGCTTGGAACTCCCATATTACAAGCAGTCGAGATGGTTTCACACCCACTTCACCAAAGAATGAATATAAGCTTCCAAAAATAAGAGAACACCATCAAGCTATGTTTCAAATCCATTTTAAAAACTTGCACAGCAGCAAAGATGGATAAAATGAACACTAGTACAAGGATAACAATGGCAAAGGTCAATGAGTTGAGTGTACAGTTTTAATCACTTAATGCAGCATTATCCAGAAAAATGCTCAGCTTTGCAGATGAAGGCACACTTAAACAAGATGATCAGCTGAAATGAAACAAAGTCTGACAGAAGTTGATCAAATACAAAGGAAACATATTAAACGAAGACAAATCCCGAAAGAAAACCTTTTAATTGACCACATTTATCTAACTGGGTAAACACAAACAAGCATAACATAAATATAATAGAGGGAGGGAGAAGACCAAATAAATAACAAAAAAGTTGCTCAGTTTGTGAGGTAGCACAACCTTTTCGAGTGAGAGAACAACAGAAAAACAATATATCCTTGGACAGAACTAGCATGAAGCAAACAATTGCATGCTGCAAAATAATAGGATGAGCCAGTGTCATAACATGGCAACATGAGCACACCTGAAGCAAAACTGGACGACCAGAATAAAAATTCCTTGCAACTAAAACCACCAGAGAGGGAAATAGAGAAATGGAAGAAGGACAAACAGTAGAGTATGGAGTAAAGCAGAAAGTCGAAAGATGGAAGTCCAACAACTGTGGGCCTCTAAAATTTATCAGAGCTCACACTCATATAGCCAACAATCACTCTCTTCTCATATGATCAATATCAAAACTCAACAGCCACCACTTATGAAGCTAAACATCCAACAATGTCCCTAATTGTCCAGGAAGAAACTCCAACAGAATTGTCAAAAAATTGCAGATGGAGTAGAGGTACACACATAATATATCAATAACTGCAGGAGATTAGTACACAGGAAGTTGTGAACCTGAAAATCGAAACCATTTGCTTCCATGATAGTTATAATGACTGTCTCGTTATCAAAGCAAGTGACCACATGCAGCACCACCTAGCATTATGCCCGCACTTTTAAGTTCCACATAACAAGACCAAAAATGAAACCAATACAAAACTTAATGAAGCCCTTTACTGTCACCAACACTCATCTTAACAACTATACTGCCTACACCCAAAAACCGATTGCTCTCGCAGTTCTGATGGATGAGAATAAGGAAAGTTCTTGCCATCTCTAAGTATGGTTTTCCATATCTGAAATTTGTAAGAAACAATAACCCAAAATTCTTCAATAGCTCACTGTAAATCCATTGTGAGACATGAGAATGTATACACCAAAAGAGATGCAGATAGTCACCAAGTAGACGAAACCTCGGCATTTAAGAGCGAGCACCCACAATATTCATAAATTAGGAATTCTGTCAAAATGAAAAGACCGATATCTATCATAGAGAAGAATGAAATCAGAAAAACAAATAAAGAAAATCACATGTTGCATCAAGAATCAACCGAGAGAGGATGACTTGTGAAGCCAAGTAGAGATGAGAGGGCCACATGACCTTAAAGGACTCGATAATTAGGTCGTTTCTCGACGTGTAATGTAAAGACAGATTGAACGAAAATGATCAAAACCAGATGGTCAGAGGCAATGCTACATCGATTGAGAAAGAGATCACAGAGTAACTATGAAATCAGGTAGGGACATGACAGCTGCGTGATTTCAATTGTTAGTCGTTTACTGTAAAAACAGATCAACTGCGTATCAGATATACTGAGAAACCAAAAAGACGACAAAAAGACAATTATCCATCACCCTTCGCAGTCCTCTAAAATCCTCTCCAATAATCAACCAAAAGCTAAACAAAATGTCGTCGTCTAACAAGAAATCATCGCCATAATATAAGAGAAAAGCATAAATAGGTGACGATAGGATTTAAAATTTATCAGAGCTCATACTCAAATAGCCAACAATCACTCTCTTCTCATATGATCAACATCAAAACTCAACAGCCACCACTTATGAAGCTAAACATCCAACAATGACCCTACTTGCTTGTCCAGGAACAAGCTGCAACAGACCTGTCAAAAAATTGCAGATAGAGGTACACACATAATATATGAATAACTGTAGGAGATCAGTACACAGTAAGTTGTGAACCTGAAAACCGAACCCTCTCCACAGCAAACCAGAAAGAATATGTTCAAATATTGAAACAAGAGGGGAGAGAGAGAAAATGATAAAATATGCTTGCAGATCCCGGTAAACAGTAATCTCACCATCTGCTTCCAAGATAGAATGCCTTCCAAATAGCTCTAATGACTGTCCCGTTATCAAAGCAAGTGACCACATGCACCAACACCTAGCATTATGACCGCACTTTAAGCTCCATATAACAAGACCAAAAATTAAGAACTCATCTTAACAAGTATACCCATAAACCGATTGGTCGTGCAATTCCGATGGATGAGAATAAGGAAAGTTCTTGCCATCTCTAAATATGGTTTTCCATATCTGAAATTTGTAAGAAACAATAACCCAAAATTCATCTATAAATCCATTTTGAGATACGAAAATATATAGACCAAAAGAGATGCAGATATAGTCACCAAATAGACGAAACATCCCTAGCGATTTACGAGTCACAACACATCACCGTGCACCCATAATATTTCTAAATTAGGAATTCTGTCAACATGAAAAGACTAATATCTAACATAGAGAAGAACAAAATCAGAAAAACAAATAAAGAAAATCAAATATTGCATTAAGAATCAATCGAAAGATGAGGACTTGTGAAACCAAGTAGAGATGAGAGAGTCACATGGCCTTAAAGGACTCGATAATTAGGTGATTTGTAAATGTGTACTGTAAAAATATATTGAAGGTATAGCTAGATGCATCTGCAGAAGAAAATCAATTACATTAGAAGAAAAATGTTACCCTTTTATTATTGAACCCTTCCCACAAAGACCAACACCTTTTAGTAAATAGATTATTGGAACTATAACAATAATTTTAAATGTTGCATATATAAGACTTTATTGCAACTTTTTTTAATTTTAATGTCTTTTCTTATATGTAGCAAAAAAATGTATTATTGTTGCCTTTTAATATTATTAAAGGCAATACTTTAAAAACTGTTGTGTTGCATTAATTTTAACAACATACGTTTAAAGTGTTGCAAACAAGTTAGGAGGGGTTTGATTCACAGAGGGTAATAAGAATGGGAATAAGAATAAATATAGTAAGGAATGAGAATGGAGTATAGCAACAATGAATCACATTCATCTGGTAATCCAGAGGAATGGAGTATTAATGAAAGTGTTACCTTTGTTGATATCAAACATGAGTTTTCATTTCATATCCATACTTTTTTCTCGCAGTGCATGCTTTCAAGATAACGTTTTTTTTAATATATATTTGGCAAATATTTCTACCATATCCAAGAATAACATAGTGTTTGATTTATTATGAGACAATATAATAAATCAAAGACTTACTATATATATTGTGATTTTATCCACCAAAAAATATTGAGATTTAATCCATCATTCAAGTTGTTTTGGTTTGTAAATTAAACATTCAAGACATGAATCTAAAAGGAAAACTAAGTTTTGAAGACAAATTCAAGACATGAATCTCAATTGAAAAATCCAATCCTACGTTCGAATACAAATTCAAGGCATGAATTTCAATTTAAAAATTCAATCTAATGTTTGAATACATAATCCCCATATCTAGTGTCCAAGATAATAATTCAGTATAGTACGTCTTGCATTGAGAATTTCATACAATTAAGATAATAATTTTGATTTCCAAGCAATTAATAAAAACCATATTCAAATCAATGGATGAAATTTATATTTATCATAATGCAAGTAAAATCATGCTATAATCCCAACGTAAGATTTAAATGCAGATGATATAATAGGATTAACAGTTGCATCATTATTTAAGCAAAATCATTTGTGGATTATGTCTTTTACAATCTACCGATTAAAGGACCTGCCTCAGAATTCTTCGATCATCGTTTCATATTCTTTTTGCCTTTTTCTTTTATTTATTGTTATCTTATTTTAAAAATAACAGAAACTTAAACATAACATTCGAACAGTTTTAATTGCCTTAAGCAATTATCTTAATAATTACATTAATAACAATAATGTAATTAATCAATAACAACTTACTTATTAAATTATGTCACTAATTAGAGTATACATGCACATATTTTTATAAATCATGATATCCAATAATCTAATAAAAAAGTTAATGCATAATTTATATTTTAATAATAATTTAAGAATTTTAAAATAATTTACGTATACTTGCATTACTAGTACAGTCCCAACTTTCAATGAAATGGCTAGACTCTTAGAAAATCATAGTGATATCCAATCTTAAGCATAGTAGAACAAACACAAAACCTTTGTATTTGATTTCTCGAAAGTCAAAATCACGTTAAATTATATAACATAATTAATGTACAAATTGTAACAGAGCATTAATCATAATTTATATGTTATTATGAAGCTTGTCATATCGTTTCTCTCAAATTGTTTAAGAAATTGGGTCATTGCAACAACCGTGTTCTACCTCTAAAGATATTTATATAATGTTTTAAAAGGGCTTTATAGAATAGGCTAGGCAAGAAGTACCAGTTACTTTAAAGCATAAGTCTATTTATAGTAAATTCTGAACTTTCTAATTTCAATTAAATTTTGATTAGAATTATAATTAATTATAATTAAATACTAGTTGTATTCAAATGAAATTCAATATCTTATATTAATCTCTATTTATCAAATATCTCATATTTAATCTAAAAATTTATCAAACTTTACATTCAGGTCTAACTTTATTAAAATATTTTAATATAAATCATTTAATTATGATTTCATTATAATTTTATTTGCAGTTTATATTTACTCTATTAATTTTATGATATAATGTGAAGATATATAAAATAAAGAATGTCTTTAAATAATTATATTGTTAAATTACAATCAACTATTTAGTTGTAAGGTATAAACCAATATAAATAACTAAATATAAAATAAAAGTTGATATATCTAATACTTTAAGGTCTCAAATTTGACATAGAAATATTGTTAATAACAAAAATGCCAACCTAAGATTCAATAATTTTGAGAGTTAAGCACTTATGCACTTTCATGTAGTTCGTTATTGTAAAAGAGAATCAAAAGCCTTCATTTTCGTCCTTGTATTTATAATTAAAAAAATAATTTCTTAAGCTTTTTGATTGAGCACATTCAGAAGAAAAAACATGGAGAGGCCATTCACAATTTGGTTTAAAAGTGGATAGGCAAACGGTACTAATACTTATTGCATAACAGAATATTATAATTCTTTGCAAGGAAGAACCGAAGAAGACGCATCGATTTCGGGATCGAAAAAGAAGATTATGGGGTGAGAGAGGCTCGAACTCTCGACCTCAGGATAACTCAGGAGCTATGAGACCTACGCGCTAGCCAACTGCGCCACCACCCCAGTGATGTTGGACGCCAAGTTATAAATAACATTTAACAATATGTCCTTGTTGCACAACTTGAGCGTCGGAGCTGGTATAACCATCGACGACGCTAATGGCTTTGCCACGCTAACGAATGACATGAGATGATGAGAGGTACCCTTCTTATCTGATCGCCTCACCCTTTTCTGTTTCTGCTTCCCTTTCCTTATTATCACTTTTCCCACCGTTTCTCTTCTTACTATTATTCTACTTGCTGCCTTTTCTCCAAAAATTCTTATCTTTTCTTTTTCCGATTGTTTTTGCGGAAGTTGAATTGGGACTTGGACACTTTTTCTCATCGAGTGACTTATTTCATGGCATCTTGTTCTTACAGTGTTGTAATAAATGAATTTGAAACGCATAAAGCTTTCCTTCTCTCTCTCTCTCTCTCTCTCTTATAATTTCTTTTTCATGTCAGGCTCTTTCGTGCTAGTTGGCTTTCAATTCCCTGTAACGACCCATGATCGTCGTTATCATTATTATCATCATCATCACATTCAGTCTTAAATTTTGCAGTGAAGTGAAATTTAAAGAGGTCAATTATACGCAGCCTTATCCTTACATAATAGAGAGGCTGTTTTCGATAGACCCACATGCAAATATGACATGAGAAAAAAAATGATGCAGGACATAGAAGAAAAAATTTACAACAGTTAAAAAACTACTAAACTACTAATAGTAATAATAATAAAAAATATTGAAAACAAAATATAGTATAATAAGAATAATAATAATAATAATAAACCAAAGTGTGATAATAAAGAAACGTCATGTAAGGGACTTATAAGCACAGTTCTTACCATACTTATCAGGACGCTCGATACAACAGAGTTGTCATCGATACTAGAGAGTTTACTGTGTACGGGTCACATCATCGTCTGCAAACCTCCACTGTATGGAAGGAATCACAACAATAGGGACACAGAGCAACAACATTAAAGAAGACGATATCTAAACAGAACATAGCAACAAGTAACACACGACAAAAAAAGTGAGAGCAAAGAGTATAATACGCTTAACAACAAAGATGATAAGCCCTTACTAATTAAGATATAAGTCATAAGAAAGATTGTACCTTTGTCGTTACCGAAACTTTAAGAACATTTTGTGTTCTTGTTGACATACAAACTATAGGTCCCACAAAAGAACAATTTTGATCTTATTAATATAAATCTATATAATATAAACTATAGATCTTAAATATAATATAAATTTCTTAATTTTGATCTTATTATAACTTCGTATATTTATCATATAAACTTTATTATATTCATATAAATATGTATAAGACAAAAAACATTTTTAAATAATTATATTGTAAGCACTACGTCTATATAAAAAAATTTAAGATAACTTTGATAAATAGGACTTTTCGAAGACAGCTTTATCACTTGATCAAAAGTTAATAGAAGTGGACTCCTTGATAATTACTCACATTTTATGGTCATCTACTACTCACACCACTAGGGTAACTTCACTAGTTTGGGAGATCCAGAACATATTAGCCAAAGACTGGGTGGTGAAAATCAGACATGTTTATCGGCAGGCTAATCGGGTTGCAAATTGGTTAGCCAATTATGCTCTTTCTTTAGATTTTGGCTTACATATCTTACAAAACCCGCCTGTGGGTTGCCTGACTATTATACTAGAGGATATTTCGGAGGTTTCTTTTCCTCGTCAAGTTATTTCTTATTAATGTAACTCCTTTTTGACCAAAAAAAAAAAGTTAATAGAACTTCTTGAATACAGCTTTATCACTTGGTCAAAAGTTAACAGCAGTAGTCAATACTAAGTCTACTGAGTGTATTTGACAAGTAAACGACCCTACTTGTCAGAGTTCTATCTACTGTTAAGCACAATGTTTCCATGTGGTATCGAGGACCACGAGATCATTCATATTGTGACTCACGCAGTGATGATTAAAGTGATATCAGCACTCACCAAATTGAGTGTATATTTTTAAGGGCACTAAAGCATGTAATATATTTATGTATGTATAGCTATTAACTAATAAACATAGTGATTACATACACCTATTATATGTGTATACATATGTGTGTGTATATGTATAGAAATTAAAAAAAAAACAAAAATTATGTTAAGTTCTGGAAGGAAAATTTTATTGAAAGATCAGAGAAATAAAGCCAAATTATGGTGCTGAAAGAACCACTCTATAAGTATCATGAGCTTTTCTTTTTGTTTCTTTTACATTCGAGTTACTTTTAATTATAGGATTCGTTTCTCTTTAGAGTTTTTTTTTTACCTTTGCTTTCTTAAACTATACTGTATTGATTATATACTATAAATTAGGCGTCACGGGCTTATGTCATTTGTGGCTCGTCATCAAAATGTTGCACAAGCAGCAGAGAAAAAACAAACGAAGCCATGGTTACATCGACCGCATGTTTGATTGCTTTCCGCCCTCCATTACTTCTAGAGACAAGTCATTCTCATCTAGTATGATGATAGTTGGCTGTATTATTCTGACCAAGTCCACATGATTTAAAGGATGAGAAGCTGTTTCTAACAAGAACTCGGAGATAAATGTGATTATAGCTATGAAAAATTGTTTAGATTAGAGCTATATAACAATGTCAAAAGACGTGTTGTATATTGCAGTTCCAACATAACAAAGTTGTAACATTATCTGAAAATATTTAGAAATTCATCATCTTCAAAGTAAGAAAATAGACTCAAAATCTAAAGAGTTAAACACTGAAAAGCCTAAAGCATCATCAATCATAGAATTTGGGTTAGAGAGAGTATAGAATTTCTATCTGTGCCCAAAACCAAATTTCTTATAGTACATGGAGATTTCAGTCAATTTAAAGATACTAACTTTTGTATTAAAAAAAATGTTAAACATGTCAAATTTTCTCCATAAGTAATTTCAAGGCAAAATTGGCTTGAAATATGAAGAGATATTAAGTCCCCTCTCTGCCCTTACCCTTCTATGGAACGACATGCAAAGTTTATGGGCTATAAATAGGTTATAGAGTTGAAGCTTATAACTACAAAGTTGAAGGTGATGGATAGTTTGCCAATTCAATTGCTCTCCACGTTAATATTCTTCCTAGTTATCCCTCTCCGTGCCTCTACTTCACAATTTATTAAGATCCCTCCGCTTGGAGCTCTTCGAAAGAGTGTACACGTAGTCCAAAGCCAAACCCTTTCTACTTCTCTACCAGTTTCCAAAGACTTCGTTACATTTTATTATACCCAAATACTTGATCACTTCAACTATAAGCCTGAGAGTTACATCACTTTCCAGCAAAGATATGTACTGAATTTGAAGCATTGGGGTGGTGCCAATGCTAGTGCACCAATACTTGTTTACTTTGGTGCGGAGGAGAATATAGAAGACGATTTCATCACCAATGGGTTCCTCACCGATAAAGCTTCTCGTTTCAAGGCTCTCCTGCTATATATAGAGGTAACATAGAAGCAAAAACAATCTGCTGTAAAAGAAAACATGAATTGTATCGTTATATGTGATATATGATCATCTTGACAGCATCGGTACTATGGGAAGTCAATACCTTTTGGATCAAGAAAGGAAGCATTCAAAAATGCAGGGTCTCTAGGGTACTTCAACTCAGCTCAAGCTATAGCAGATTATGCTGCTGTCATCACGCACGTCAAGAAACAGTATTCTGCAGAGACTTCTCCGGTGATTGTGGTCGGTGGATCCTATGGTGGAAGTAAGTGGTAACTAATTAATGTCTTTTTAATGGACTGGTGTTGGAATTTCTAACACTATTAATTGCAGTGCTAGCTGCATGGTTTCGGCTCAAGTATCCCCATGTAGCCCTTGGTGCCCTAGCTTCATCAGCGCCAATCCTTTACTTTGATGGCACTGCACCAAAAGTTGGTTACTATTCTATCGTCACCAAAGATTTTAAGGTAATTAATGGACCTAATATAATCTAACCTATTCTCCTAGTTAGCATAATTAAGAAAGTTTGGTGTAGGAAGCTAGCGTAAGTTGCTATGAAACAATACGCAAGTCATGGGCTGAAATTAAGAGGACAGCTTCCCAGCCAAAAGGACTCTTATCCCTGAGCAAAAAATTCAGAACTTGCCAGTAAGTAACAAAAATGTCTCCACACATCAATGCGAAATAAGTTGATTGATGATGTGAAAACTTTCTTAATTTCATTCAACTTACAGCCCATTGAACAGAAGTTTTGAGCTAGAGGACTATTTGGATTCGATTTATACTGATGCAGCACAGTACAATCATCCTCCTGCATATCCAGTTAGCATCGTGTGCGGTGGCATCGACGGAGCACCACAGGGAACTGATATTCTTGGCCGAATATTTCAAGGTGTTATTTCTTACATGGGAAACAGATCATGCTATGACATGAACGAATACAATTATCCAACTGAAACTTCTCTTGGGTGGAGGTGGCAGGTATATCTTTGAGAAAAAAAACAGTGAACCTTGTACAGTTATTCCACTGAGAGAGACTGACCCAGAATAAATAACGCTATTGCATATACAGACATGTAGTGAGATAGTGATGCCAATAGGCCACGATAGCAACACAATGTTCCCATCAGCACCTTTCGATCTTAAAAAATTTATTGTCGATTGCAAGAGCTTGTACGGCGTCCAGCCTAAACCACATTGGATCACATCTTATTATGGAGGCCATGTATGCCAAAACTTTTTAACTCCCATTTGATCTCAGTTAATGCTCAGACCGTAATTTCCATTCTTATCTGCCAGGATTTGGATTTGACTCTACGTAGATTTGCCAGCAACATCATCTTCTCAAACGGGTTAAGAGATCCTTATAGTAGTGGAGGGTACTACTCTAGATTATTCTTAACCATTCCATTATGCATTGTTACTCCTTTAAAAAATATATATAATGTGTACTTGGGTATTGGGTTGCAGGGTGTTGAGGAACATATCTGACAACATAGTTGCAATTTTCACAGTGAATGGTAATATTTTCCACATATTATAAATATCCATTTTGTGCGATAACGAATCAAGTTGGACTGCCTTCATTAATCATTATTTGGAAAAAGTAATGAGATGGAAGACTTTTCAGCTCATAAACTTAATTGCAGGATCCCATTGCCTGGATATCCATCCAGAGAAGCCCGGTGATCCAGATTGGCTGGTCATGCAAAGACAAAGAGAGATTGAGACAATTAAAGGATGGATCTCCAAATACCATTCCGATCTTCTTGAGTTGAGAACAAAGATAAGCTCATAACTAATTCCTAATAACTATCCATCTAGCAAGTGTTAATAAGTGGAATATGGGAGTGCATTAAGTTTCCACTGTTAAATCATCTTTTGCTGTAACAAAACCAAGTCACTGTATGTCTCTATATATGTTACCAAACAACATACCTGCGTTGTTTATGACTTGTGGCAAAAAGAGAGAAAGATGTTTCCATTTTCATGAACATACCCTAATGCTGCAATATGAAAAAGTGTCACCATTTCTAGGTTACGCTGGAAGGTGCAATGCAAAGGACCCCATTAACAAGCAACCACTTATCCTCGTGGAGGGCACTTGTTTCAAGTCAACTTATATACTTAATTGAGTGCTAGCTATCTTTCAACCCAAAAGCAACTTAATTATGATGCCAACATATGAAGTGAGAACAAAAAGGAAGTGAAATTACTGCACAAAGACGATCAAACTTGAGAATGGGAATATACCTAGTCCACGAAAAGGACAGTTGACTTGGTGAATGTCACATCTTTGGCCTACAAGGATAACGAGTGCCTTGAAGGCGTGGCCATTATGCAAGCGGGATTTTTATATATTGACCCTTTAACTCTGTGGATCACTATATTTACCGCATCTTCTACTGTTTTCTTGTTTTTGCCATAGAGCTTCCTGTTCTTTCTTCTATATTTCGAATCTATAATTATCATTTATCTAAAATGAAATATTTATAGTCTATTTAGATGTAAAAGATTTTGGTTTTTGTTTCTAATTATTTACGTAATTTATAATTAATTTCTTTTTGATTTATATTGTTACTTATTTTTATCGAGATCTAGTTTTTCATACTTTATTTTCAATATTTAGATATTTTAGAATTTGGTATATCTTATATTATATTATTGTATATAAAATATTATAATGAATGCAATAGAACTCAAAGAACTGAAATAGAGTGGAAAGGTTGTTAGTTTTACATTGTAAAATAATAATAAT
This sequence comes from Erythroxylum panamense, assembly GCA_027123425.1. Classification (NCBI taxonomy): domain Eukaryota; kingdom Viridiplantae; phylum Streptophyta; class Magnoliopsida; order Malpighiales; family Erythroxylaceae; genus Erythroxylum; species Erythroxylum panamense. The sequence continues at coordinate 21,614,448 of JAOTIZ010000001.1, read as the reverse complement.
GGTTACTGCTTTTTGGTAAGATTTAAATTTAACTAGGTAAACGAACTAAACACGAAACGAAAATATCAAAGTTTCACATCTGGCTCTCTGGAAAATGAAGACACAGCCGCAAGTATCTACCACAAAAATATGAATACTCTTATCGTATTAACCGGTGAATAAAAAGGTTCTATTTCACTTCCCCTTGTGAGCACTTAAAGGGACCTTAGTAGTATTAGAACCATTACATAACATCTTGGTAATATAAAATGGTAAAAACCGGATATCGTACTCAAAGGAATTTTAACATGCAAGACAATTAAATTAAACGATGAAAAATTACTAAGACAATCAAGAATTGATTGATTTGAAAATAAAATAAATTAAAGTAAGCAAATCAAGGCAATATAAAAAATGTAAGGTATCAATTAAAATGACTAGATTTAATCAAATGATAGAAATCGGTTAAGGTATTAGATTTCAATTGGATTGGACACTAAAAATTGTAACAGTGGATTGATCTAGGAATTACTTCACTTAAGTAAGTTGAACCCAATGTTCATGGGTATTCTCTTCTCTTCTAAATCCGAGTCACCCACTTATTTCATAGATAATTCGAAATAAAATGCATTAAATACAAGAAACTTAAAATTAAATTCGTTAATCGTAGGTATCCTCACATAAAATCCTAAGGTTGGTCTACACTTTAGTCTCAAGTATGTCAATTGATTAATTTTTTGACAAATTAAATCCCATTGTTTGTGGTATTCAATCATCTAAAGTCTTAATTTAAGTGATCAAGCTAAATAAGGACTAAATATACATTCAATCAAGCAAAAATCAATACCCCAAAAATTATCCTAATCCAATATCAATCTTAATCTTAAACGAAAAGAAAAACTTACTCACACATATTCATCAATGTAACATAAATCATGGTCATAATATATATTTGCATTGATTAAATCCAAACAATTAAAATAAATACGAAATTAAAAATAAATTAAGATAACAAATTAAAATACCCCTTTTTTGCGGCTGTATTTTCTCGCGCCACTAGCTTTGACACATTTAATCTCCACTAGCAACTCATGTAATCTACTCTCCACCACGAAGTTCACGTAGTCTCGTTAATTCTCCAGCTGCTACATGTGTCTCCACCAGTTTTTCCAGCCTCCACACTCTCTCCACCAGCTGCTCCTTCAATGTTTGCCACCTCCTGCTTTATTTTGTGTGTCTCCACCAGCTCATGCTTCAACGTTGTCTTTACAAGCAGCTCACGATTTCTTTACAAACAGCAAGATGTCCTCCTTCACACGCAGTAAGATTTCCTCACACGTTGTAAGTGGAGGATTTACTTAATAATAGTGCCATATGAGTGGAGTCCAGCGACCCCTCTAGATTTTCACCAGCTAATGTATTTTAATCTCCACCATGCTACATCGATTTCTTCTCCACCCACTCAACGTGTCTTTCTTTCTTTTCGCCGGCTCCTCCTTGCCTTATTAAACTTGCCAAGCAGCTCACGTTGTCTGCCAAAGCCACCAATTCAACGTTCTCTGCATCAAGTCCAGCTGCCAATCTTGTCGTTAGTGTTGACTGTCTTTTGTCTGTAATTAAAGGCCTTGGTGAATGGAAGTGGCGTGAAGGATGGCTGCTGCATGTTGCCGTGGAGCAGCATTCAAAAAAAATTGAAGGCTAATTCTTTTCTAAGCTTCAAGGAAGGCTGCTTCTTTGAATAAAATGGAGGCTGCTTTGTCTTGTAATGGAGGCTATCTTTTGTTGGTGATGGAGGCTAGCGTAATTGCAGGAGAATGGAGGCTCTTTTCATCTTATAATGGAGGCTGATTTTGTAGTGAGAAATGAACCGTACATGGGTTGAAATAATTAAAAGGTGGGAGCTGATGTTGATCTTTGGCTGGTTGAAATAGATTTTCCAAGGTCAAATTCGACAGTGCATAAAAACTAAATGGTGACGATTTAGGAGCTGAAATTTTATCAGTGTCTTCATCTTTGAGTTAGCTTTAATATGAGACTTGAATCATAGGATTTTGCATCTGAGTCAAAAGTTATGATCAAAACATTGTCAAAAGGTCATTTTGGCAATTCAAAATCTGACGCAAATTTCAGGAATTTATTTCTCCTAAATCCCAGCTTAAAATTTTTTGCAATTGGTCCCAAAAAATCCGTCAATGATTCAAGAATTTAAGTATGAAATTTTAGAATTTTTGGATAAACCAATCTCAAGATAAAAATTTCACAACGACTAAAAGTCAAATCTGCCAGAAACCAAAAAACAGTGCAATTCGAGTCTATTTATTTCATTTATGCATTTTACGTCAACGAACCTCGAATAATGCTAAAACATGATAAACCAGCCATAGATGAGCATAAAATGAATGTAAATGACTTTGAATTAAGTTCTAAATAGCCACTCAAAATGTCCATTAACAATGATAACAGTGAATTGATAAAGGTTACATGAACATTATATATAATAGTAGCAAGAAGTCATCTTTCGAAGAAGAAGATTTCACCAAATTAGGTTAAGCAAATCAGATAGTTTATTTTAAGAATGATCAATGAAGAAACAAATCAGAAATGAATATGTAATGAATCAAAAATGAATATTGAAGTCATATCCCTAGCGAAGACTCAAGCATAAGAGGTAGAATATGCTGCTGAGAGTATATGCATTACGTTTGATGTAAAGTATCCAACTATGTGATTGGATTCTTAGATTTGAGGTGACATTTTGGATAGTGTGAGGAGAATATAGGTCCATATTAAGTACATGTGTTGGACCCCACTGCCAGAGCCCAACATCCTACCTGTGAGAGCGTGGTGCTGGACTCATGAAACGTGCTAATCATGCATTTAATAAAAGACTCGCGGAAGACTAATGGGCCTGCTGAGAAAACATGCTTGAAACCTGCTTTCATGCAATTTAAACAACTAATCATGATTCATATTTCAAAAGATGAGTTCAATGGACCCATCGTGAGAGTTTTACAAAGCTTTACAAACATTTCAAACCAAGT
>JAOTIZ010000001.1:21575297-21594523 GCA_027123425.1 Erythroxylum panamense | reverse complement strand
TATAACTAATAATTAATTTGGTTGATTTTTATATCAATAAATAAAATTGTAAAATTTTATAATATTTATATCTTATTACTTATATCAAAAGTTACAAACAATTTTTAATATTAAATGATAATTCATTTTATTAATAATATAATAAAAATTAGTAAAATGCTTAAATTATTGTCATGTTAAACTAAAGAATGTTTTTTATAAGGGTTAAAAGTATGCCCTATTTTACTTTATTTTGTTCTTTATAAAAATTAAAAATGAGTCATATTTTGTTCTTAATAAAAGTAGACCTGAGGGTTAAAATTTGAACCCTTTTTACGACTTACAAGTGCAAAATGTAGCAATTTGAAAATTTTTCACGCATTTATTCTCAATCAATTATAAATTATAAACAAAAATATATTAAATTTTGATCAGATTAAAAATATTATTTAACTTTAATTTATTAATTCATTAAATAATTTATTATTCTTTATTAAGAATATCCAACAAAATACTAAGATATATGATATTTATATCTTTATAAATTTTTTTAAAGTCATATCTTCATAAGTCATTTTACGCATAAACAATTAATATTAAACAGCTAATTTTACGAAATATCTCTAACAAACAGTTAATACATTCCGCTGGTCAAATCAGCTGATAGCTAAATAGGGCCAACATATGTATATTTGCAGGGTCAGATTGTAATTTAATAAACCTAATTGGTATTGAAAGGACATTATGTCTGTTAGAGATAACGCTTATTTCTCAAGTCATGCAATTTCTAGGTTGGTTTGTGTTCATTCTAACTAGATTAGACGTTACCCACTCTTTTTTAATTCTTATCAACTAAATATCAAGAAATTCATCATAGTAACATTTATTTATAATAAGCTTTGTTGTAGAGACTTTTTAAAATTTTAGTCTGGGAAGAATAATCCAAGTTAAAGTCTACTAAGATTAAGGAAGACCCTCACTTTCATCAGATCGGAGCTCTGATTAATTAACTCTGTCGAACACTCAACCACCCCATCAACCTAAGGTATGCAAACCAAAGTCTGTAACCCAAAGACCTGAGCCTGTCTCGCCCGTTCACAAGGCAACGTGGCTAGCTGATCTGGTCCGGTGACCCAGACCGGACTCCCGTTAATGAAGACCTACCCGGGTAACCCGCCTCTGTTAACAAAAGAGTTAGTCATGGAGACTAGAAAGAACCACTCAGTGTCAGTAACCTCTTCGTCGATGGCATAGTCTGTTGTCGTCAAGTTAGAGCCGGAGATGAGCACGTTAAGCTCACACAGCACCTTCCTGCGATGTTCCTTCTCTGTCGCTGACGAGCTGGAGGAGTCCTGTTGGTTTTGTCTTCCTCTCCCTTGTAGCGGCCATCGCCCCAGCCAAGCGTGGTTGATCCAGAGTAGTCGTAGGAGGTTTCCCTGAAGATGTCGTAGGTCTAGCTCTTTCGAGCCCCTTCAATGAGAGCTTGCAGTCGTTGCTAGAGCGTCTCTCGGTTGAACGGTCGCTGCAGCAATGGAGCCATTAGATGCTTGGTGGGTGCGGAATTTTGAGGGGGTAGCTAGAGGGAGGAAAGACCAAAGCTCATGAAGGAGTTCTCATCAGTCCAGAGATTCATAGTGGCCGTTGGCTGTCGAAAGTCCGTCATGGAAATGAGTTTGAGAGAGAGAGATGGAGAGGAGATGTTGAATATTGATTCAAAATTATTATTTTTATTAATTATGTGGCCATGTTTATTTAAATCAGCATTTTAAGAAAAATTTAGTTAGTCAGTTGTGTTTACTAGTGGAATATTTTAGTTGTGAAGTTTGTGGAGTACTGGATCTCCTAGTTGTTAGCATTTAGGAAGGTTAGTTTATTTATATGTTTATTTAAGGAGGGCTGTCATTATTTTGAGTTTAATGAAGTTAAGTGAAAGTTTGGCTTTTATTATCTTTCTTTCCCAATTTTTTTCCCAACAGGAGATAAGTTAGCGATAATTTAGCCAGCTTTTGGGCTTTATGGGTTTTATTTATTTTAGAGTGAAAATTTAGCTTATAATCTTTATTTTTAAATTTCCAACTCAAACAGGTGAACAACAAAAGTGAAAATAAAAATTAAAAAGTAAAAATAGAAGAAGAAGCAAGAAGCGGCCAGGTTCGATGAACCATGTGGATGGGTCCATCAAATCCTATGTACGAGGGACTGTAATGGTAGAGTTGGTTTAGATATGATAAGATATATTTACTATTAATTAATTTTGGCATTATTAAATAATTAGATCTATAATATAATATAGCTTAAAGATTTATATTGAATTTAATTAATTAATTTTGACATTATTAAATAATTAGATCCATAATATAATATAGCTTAAAGATTTATATTGAATTTAATTGGGTGATGATAGCTGGATCATGACTTTGTGTGATTAAACAACAATTCTGATTTGACCTGGATTCAAAAATAAAAAGACTATCTTGGATAATATTTTAGATGTGATAGAACCCTACCTTGACTAGAGGTTTGATTGATTATGCTCATGTTGTCTAAAAGGTAGTATGTGAAATCAGCAAATGGTGTATTTGTGAATTTGGTATTCCTCTGCTTTGTTGACTGCACAATTTCTTGAATTTTGGAGCTGTGGCCTGTGAGCTTTTAGCTTTATGAGAGTCACGTGGATGAAGAGATTAATGTGACGAGTTTATGTTGTTGAAAAATCCATCTTGATGTTGTGGTGTTTATTAATTTCTTGGTGTATGTGTAGCACCCTACTCTCACAAGACCCAAACCCGACATCGATGGGTGATATTCGAATCCGTGCCCCGCGAGGTGGCGTGCTAAAAAACTTAATCATTCAGAAATCGGTATAAATTTTTTTGAACCACAAACACAATATGCGAAAATCGATACGCAAATTGGGCCTACATCCATTCATAAATATTTTCAATAGCCATTTGGGCCCTTTCACAAATACAAAATGCTTGAATCATTTCAAAAAATCAATTTATACAAAAAGTCGCGGAATATACAATTCAATACAAAATAGAGAAATGCAATGCAGACGCGAACTAATCTCGACCTCTATCCTTCACTTAAATGCTCCATATTAACACTTGCTTCAAGATCTAGAAACATTTGAATGCAGACGTTTATCCTGCATGTCAATATGCCAAACACACGATACACACACATTAATAATTGCACAATTATAAACATTCCCTTATGCACAAGGGTGTATACAAAAATATGTACCATGCATGCTCATGACAATCCCGGGTGTCTTTCCCTTATTCTCATCACATTATTAGTCTTATATCTAAAACTCATCTAAGTAATGATTCAGACTTAGGTTTATGCCTCACTAAAGCTATCGAAATCACAATTCATTACTCATTTGGAATCTTATAGATCCAGACATAATCAAAACATCGAAGTACGTTCAGTGGAATAACCTTAGTTCATATAATTTTAAGAACACACTCATTGTACCTGTGTCATGTTTCTCACTCAATCTTTCTCAATTCATTTCAGATGGCTTATATTTTTGGGTGGAGATGTAGAGAAAAGTGTTACGAGTCCCATGGTTCAAGAATCAATTCATTTGGGTGTCTAGGGAAGGATTTATGGCCAGACGAAAAAAGACAAAAGAAGCGAAACTCAGAAGAAGCAAAACACAGAAGAAGTAAAACACAGAAGGAGTAAAACTCAAAAGAAGTAAAAACACAGAAAAAGACACATCAGCAAAACACAGAAGAAGACACGTCAGCAAAACACAGAAGAAGCAAAACACAGAAGAAGTAAAACACAGAAGGAGTAAAACTCAGAAGAAGACACGTCAGCAAAACACAGAAGAAGACACGTCAGCAAAACACAGAAGAAGATGCGTTAATAAAACACAGAAGAAGCAAAACATAGAAGGAGTAAAACTCAGAAGAAGTAAAAACACAGAAGAAGACACGTCAGCAAAACACAAAAGAAGACGCGTCAGCAAAACATAGAAGAAGCAAAACACAGAAGAAGTAAAACACAGAAGGAGTAAAACTCAGAAGGAGTTCATGAACAGTAACACAGAAGGAGTTCATAAACAGTAACACAGAAGAAGTTCATAAACAGTATCACAGAAGGAGCGAAACTCAGAAGTAAGAAAACTCAAAAGGAGTTCATGAACAGTAACACAAAAGGAGTTCATGAACAGTAACACAGAAGGAGTTTATGAATAGTAACACAGAAGGAGCGAAACTCAGAAGAAACAAAACACAGAAGAAGATGATGTCATCATAGAAGAAGCAAAAAAATAGGAGTAAATTTCATTTTTGAACATCTTCCCTTATATTGACCTTGGCTTTCAGCTCAAACGTCCATAGTTTTCATACTATATACTATTGGGAAAATGAAAAGGAAGATTTACGACTTTCATAAAGGCCATTTTGATGAATCTATCTAGAATGATATGGAAGTTTTTTTTGAAATTTCAGATCGAGTTATTGTTATTTCAACTTCAAGTCCAACAGCACATTTACATCACCTAATCACTAATAATCTTTCAAAAACTAATTTAACACTATAACCAAATTTGTTTCCTCTCAACCACCCAGTATTTATTAATACACACTTAAATGCCATTTTTCTTGCAGATGATAGTAACTCATCAACTTTCTTTCATAAATTCCCAACTCTAAAGGATTTATTCACTACTTACCTTTTGAAAACTCCAAAATCTTTAAGCCCTAAGCTCCATGCAATATACGCACTTCACTGAGGACAATGACCAACTTATGGTTTTTCTTAGAGTAGAAGACACGAAAGCAAAGTGGATTTGGTGTAGGAAGGAAAAGCAGAGGAATCTCTTAGAAGGGGTTCTATGAAAAACTCTATGTATGGGAAGAAAATTTGGAGATGATCCCAATGAAGAATGAACTTAGACATATAACTTAACCTTTCAACTTTCAGAAAACAGTGACCTACTTTTAGCAAAGTACCAAGCCTAAGTGACATTTTTCACTTTCCTCACATCTAAACTCTAACTTAGTCTCTTTTGAAACTAACTCCCCTAAACTCTCAACTTTACAGTCCAACTATCTCCAAAGCTTCATTTGATGCCTTTTCCTATTTGTATAATTTTTCATATAAATAAATTCAAAATTCTTAAAACACCCAAAAATCATAACTCAATCTAATTATACCCAAAATTATTCATGAATGCATGTACAATTATTTTCATGCGCCACAACTTCACCATTCATATGCATGTGCATGACATAATATGCATGAGCATGAAAATGCATTCCTATTTCTTCTGTAATCTCCCACATTTACAATTTTAGCCTTAACATGGGTAATGGGATGTTAAAGTATGACTCACGACTGAGATGCTCTGTGAATTGCGTGTGTCCTTTATTGAAGGTTGGTTGCAGGTTGTGTAGTTGATGTGGTGAAGGCTATGAGGGTGTTGTTTGTCGTAGGTGTATGGTTCATCGTGGTGTGACTTTTGCAGGTCCTTGTGTGTAGATTTATTTGCTGGACCTATAATGCGTGATGTGCTCCTGCTGTAGCCGTGAGTTGGTACTGAAATTTGCATGAATCAGCCTATATTTTGTGAACAATTTTCATATCTAATTTGGATGAGCTAAACCCATTAGGAAGTTATTATATTTCTATCTCAAGTATTTTTCTATTTTGTTTTTAGTTATTTAATTACTCGAGTTGTTTGCTTATTATCTTTCATCAAAAGATTGTTGAGAAAAATCATCTATTGAGGTTAACACAAGTTAGTCCTGTTATTGGATGTGAAAATTTTACACGAAAAGTAAGGTTGAGAGATAGTGTCAATTTTAATTTTTCTGTTTTATTTTTGTGTTTGCTGTAAATGAATCGGAAAGTTTACGAAACTACTCCAACCACTTATACAGCTTTTCAAGATCCTTTGTTTCTGTTATTCTGTACCTATTTTGTTTTATGAGCATCTATTCATTCAATTTTATAAGTCTCATCTATTAGATGGATTGATGCTTATAGAATATAATAGACATATAATGATAAGAACAGGTGATCTGTTCTCATGGTTGACTAGTTAATGTTAGAGATTTTACTTTTTTCTTTATTTTTGTCACATGAATTCTAAGTTTAACTCTAAGTTTCTTTATCCTTTTGTTTATTAAATACATTTTTATGTAAATTATAAATCATTAATTACATAATACTCATTGATTCATAGTCCTTCGTAAAAGATTAAATTCTTTGTTAAGGTTTCAAGTAATAAAATTTATGTAAACTACGGATAAATATCTTTACCAAAAAAATATGATGAGCTTGTTTGACAATCAGCAGATTGCAATAGCTATTAGTTGATTTTATTAGCGGTTAACTGACAATGAATTATATTAGCTAATTTGACCAGTAGACAACATCGGTTGTTTATTAAAGATATTTGGTAAAATTAACTGTTTAGTATTAGTTGTTTATGTGTAAAATAATTTATGATGGTATATTTAAAAAATATTTATAATAACATAAGTGAAGAAATATAACTGAAGAAGAGATTTTCTATCTATTCCCCAACGAAGGATACAAATATATATATAATATGCATCCTTAGCAAACTCGTAGAATTACTCCTTTGATAGTGTTCAATTCATATAATGAGTCCTAAAAGATATACATGAACTCTTAATTATCGCCTAATTATTTACAGGATATTTTAAATATATACATGATATCCTAATACTCTCCCTCAAGTTGGTGCATGATAGTCCCGAATGCCAACTTGCCAAGACGAAAATCAAATTGTTGTGTGCCAAGAGCTTTTGTCAAGATATCCACAAACTGATTGTAAGTACTAACATGCATCGTTGTAATGTTGCCGACTTGGATTTCATCACGAACAAAATGACAATCAACTTCGATATGTTTGGTTCTCTCATAAAAAACCAGGTTGGCAGCTATATGATACGCTGATTGACTATTACAAAAAGAGCCACATAGGTTAAGGATGAGACACTCGTAGATCTTTCAAGATAGCTTTGAGCCATTTCAACTCACAAGCTATGGTGGCCATGAATCAATACTCAACCTTTGCTGAAGAGCGAGAAACAGTGGCTTGCTTCTTTGTTTTCCAAGAAATAGGAGATTGACTAAGCAAGACAAAGTTAAAGAGCGTCGTGTGAGAGGACAACTAACATAGTCGGAGTCACAATAAGCAGATAATTAGAGATCACAAGTAGACTGAAGGAAAATGTCTTGGTCTAGATGAATTTTTAAGTAACGAACCACCCGAATTGCAGCATCCCAAAGCTCCTGTCTAGGACACTACATGAATTGAGCCAGGATATGCAGAATAACTAAGTTTCAGCCAAGAAATAGTTAAGTAGATAAGTTCCCCAACTAGTCGATGATACGTCTCAGGATCTTGCAAAAGGAAAAGCAACAGGTTTGGCTCCTAAGAGTTCGGTTTCGGATATTATATCCAAAATATATTTGCGTTGGGAGAGAAAGATCCCATTAGGTCCTTATACCACTTCAACTCCCAATAAGTATTTTAAAAGGCCAAGATCCTTCATTTATAAACACTTACTAAGGTAGTGCTTGAAACAAGAAATGAGATCTTCATTATTTTCGGCAATGATGAGGTCATCAACATATATAAGAACACATAAGATAGTGCTACCACTGTGATAGGTAAAAAGAGAATAGTCTACTAGTGATTGTTGAAAACCATACCTCTTTAGTGCAATTGCAAGTTTAGCAAACCAATTTCGTAGAGCTTGTCATAGCCCATAAAGAGACTTCTGTAATTTACATACTTTCGTAGTGTCAATACAAGAGAATCCTGGAGGAAGTTTCATATAGATTTCTTCATTAAGATGACCATGCAGAAATGCATTATGAGCATCCATTTGACGTAAAATCCATGAACGAGCAGCAGTCACGACTAATAATGTCCATATAGTTACCATTTTTGCAATTGATGCAAATTTCCCATTATAGTCAATGCCTTCCTTTTGGGTATCTCCTCGAACAACTAGTCATGCCTTATGATGTTTAATGGTTCCATCTGAATTATACTTAATCTTGTACACCTATTAACAACTGATAGGTTTCTTCCTAGAGGGTAGTGTTTTAAGGTCCATATGCCATTTCTTTCAAAGGCTTCAATTTCAAGCTGCATGGCATGTTGCTATACAAGATGCCTTCCTGCTTCAGAAAACTAGGTTGGTTCATGGCCAGTGGTAATAGCTGTAAGAAACTTTCTACGTGGTAAAGAAAAATTAGTGCAAGTCATATAATGTGCAATTGGATATGGTGTACTTGAACACAATGAAGATGGAGGCGAGACAACCGGGGGGTCATTAACATAGTTTACAGTATGACATATGTAGTCTTTCAATCTGCTAGGGGGCCTACGGTCCCTATGGCCACGCCCAAGCGGTTCTATACTTACTGTCTCAGAAGTGGGAGGGTCTACATTATCTGCATGTCTAATGGAAGTGGCAGGGACCACATTTCCTTCATGTCCATTAGGACTCAAAGTGGTATATATTAATGTTGAAGTCATCAAATAAGGGTGAGCCATTATTCCACAAAGTATTAATGGATGTAACTGGGATGATGGAGTTATCTGAGATATAAGGAAATTCATTTTCACAAAATACAACATCACGAGAGTCAAAATATTCTCCATTACTGAGGTCATAAAAATGCCACCCTTTCTTGCCATAAGAGTATCCAACAAAGACACTTTTTCTACTTCGGTCACCAAACTTATCCTTTTGTTGAGATCAGTTGTGAGCATAGCATAGACACCCAAAAGTACATATATAGGAGTAGTTGACAAATTGCTTTCTATTTTGTTCTTGTTGCATTAAACTATTCTAGTGATGACATGGAATGAATTTGACATGTCGAACCTTTTCACAAAATTAAAGAAAAAAATGAAAAGGAGAAATGAAAGAAAAGTAAGCTGACAAGTTCAAAATAAGGTATATTTGTATAGAAATTCTAATTTATACACTAATTGAGATAAGATAATCAATTTGTAATTTATTATTTATATGATAAGATAGGATATGATGTTATCTAACTAAAATAAGTTAATACTAGGATAAAGTATCAAATGTAATTACAATTAAAAAGATGTGCTATTATCAGCCTCTTCAAGTTCGGATATTAACTTGCGACATAACCTCCTATTGTTGAATTATGCTAAAAGAGTTGTTGAGTTATGTTGAAAGAGGTGAAGTATCATCAGTTGATTCATGATGCTTGGACGATGGAGTGATGGATCTGTCAATTATTCGATTAGGTCACAGAAAAGTAGTATAAATTTGACTTAAATTTGAAAGTTGTAATAATAAAATTGGTAATGTTGGTAAACGATAGTTAAGTGTTGATAGTATAAATTGAGAGGTTTTGTGTATAGTAATATAGTAGGGTTGCATTTATGAATAGTATAGTAGTATAGTATGGTTGCGTTTATAACTAGTATAGTAGTGTATTGTTTATGGTTAATATAGTAGTATAGTAATGTTGCGTTTATGACTGATATAGTATATAACGTGTATGACTGGTGTAGTAGTATAGTAGTGTAGTACGTCAGAAAAAACATTATAAGGCTAAAACTATTCTAAAGCTTGAAAAATGAAAGTTTCTCACAGAGAAATCAACTGGAGATCTGTTTATTTTGGTCTTTGTTTGGATTGTTGGCAACCTCATTTGCATGGATTATATGTGTTGTGGCTAGAAAATCCATGAGGTGAAGTTGGGAAAAAAATCGAGAGTTAGTTGAGAAGTTATAAGTATATTTGTATTGATTTATTTATATACTAATTGAGACAAATTCATTCAATCTAAACTAAATGATAAAATAGGCTATGATGTTTCTTAGTTATGATAATAAGATAAGGATGTCTGATGTAATGGAGGGTACGGGGAATGTTCATATTGCTTTATGATATCTTCACGAAGCTCTAGAGTGCAACCAGAGATTTTTAGGAGCGGATCACATGCAGACAACAACAAGCTACCATGCGATAGCCATAGCTCTTTCACTAATGGAAGCATATTCCTTAAGTGTTCAACATGAGCAAACTACACTTGAAATACTTCAAGAAAAACTTGGATCGGAGGATCTCCGCACTTAGAACGCTACTACATGGCTTCACTATTTTGAATCCAGAGTTCGTGAATAGTAAGAAGCTGCAAGAAATGGAACTCCTAAGCCAGATGCATCCATTGCAAGCAAATGTCATCTTAATGTATCAGATCTAGTAGATTTCATTAGTCTGGGTCAAGATTCAAGAGGAGGTGATACGCATAGGAAACAGAGGCGTACAAACACTACAAGAATTTTGTCGTTTACCAATGAAAAAACCCGACAATAAATGGTAGAATTCCGTCGGCAATTATAATTACCGACAGAATTAGACGACAAACAAATGCGTCATTAATATGGTCCTAGGTAACTTTAACGATGGAACTTTTCATGTGTCTTTTCTTCGGTAAAATTTACCAACGAACAGATGTAATCATTGGTAAATTTTACTGACCAATGTGTTTCCCTCGGTGAACCGTAGTTAAGATAGTTGCAAAGGTTTCAATATTACCGACGGAAGAAGAAAAATGGTCGGTAAATATCGAACAATTTACCAACGATTTAAGGTATTCTATTGGTAAATACAGTCTTATTTTGCGACGGTCTTATATATTCCGTCGGTAATTTAAAGTAAGAAATTTTTTTAAAAAAATCTAACATTAAATTAAGTTTTATTTCATGATCTTATGATGAATGCATAATTTCAACAGTTATGAAATATTTGTGCATAATAAATTTATTTGTTTTAAACAGAAATTTAATTGATGATATAAAGTTAAAATTTTCTTAATTGATAATAAAAACATTACAATGTATATAATAATTCTTTGTAATTGAAGGCAAATGACTACAACAATCCTAATGTGCTGGTGATTGTGGGTGCTCTGAGGTGCCACCCCTCCCCTTTAACTGCTCCATCTCCTATCTTAGCTTAGCCATCTGCTCTATTAATGTCTACACTATGGTCCGAAGCTCAATGACTTCATTGGTTTGCGTTGGTCTAGTACACGCTACTGTACTGGACATGGAGGATTGCGAATAATATGTATTCACAAATGAACCTAGCCCGAATATCCTTCCACAACGGTCTTTACTACCCACAGCATCAAGATACGTCTGAGTGTCATCAACAAGTTGTTCCTCTTGAGACTATCGTTGAATGATTTATTGTATTTGGTCCTATTAGGAAGTAATGTTTACATTAGTAAGAGATTATTATTAAGAAATAATAATAATGCATTAGTTTCACATACATTCAGTTCTCTGCATCGGCTGTTGACGAATGTCACATCGTCATACTTCTTCGTGTGAGTGTACAAAAACAGCTGAGTAGGTGTAGGCCTCATGCCCAAAGACTTTTCCTGCATATTTAACCTAAATTGTTAGATGTGAACTATATTTTATAAAAATTTCGGCAGAGTTTCCTATATTTTTATGATATTTCCCCCTATTGAGCAAATAAAATCACTCAATACAACCATAAATAATACTATATGGCTAATGTCATTTGAATACCTGCTAAAGCTTCTCTTTAATCTCCTTCAAAATATAAATACTGCCAACAAATGAGTTCCTACAACCAATTCCCAAAATCGTTCACATTTTACAAAGCGGGATATATTAAAACAATTGTCAAGAAATATTATAATCAATCAAGGTCATGAGCTATACGAGGAGCTTATTAAAAATTCAACAGATTTTTCCTATAAAATGGACACCCCCTTTTGACAGAATGGTCATTCCTGCAATAAAAATACACTTCTATATCCACTAGTAACCACAGCTCAATTTTGGTCTCCAAACTGTATGTCTATTCTCAATTGAGTCCACATTTACATCGCAAAATCTATAATAATCCAATTCAAAAATCAAGTATACTAATTTCTAACCCATACACCCTCATTTATAGTTAATACATCAAGATATTCTCAATTCTAATCAACAATAACTCAATTTAGTCACTTTCATTCATTTATATAAGAACATAACCCTTTCTAAATTTTTAGGTACCTCGAGAATAAGATTATTTAGGTCTTAGTTGTTAGGATTTCTAGAAGTCATCTAAATTATTTAGGAAATTCCTGGGCACGAGAATTAGCGAGGAAGTCCAATATTCTGGAGTCAAGATAGCTTCTATTACATTTAATAAATCTTTAAGGCTCATTAAATTTAGAGAAAGTAGCAATTAAGGTAATTAATATTTTAAAATACTTGGGATAATTAAGCTGTATCTTACTCATAAGATTATCATTTTAATTATGGCTTTAGAAGTTTCGAATATAATAGGTAATGTTGAGGAATTGGGCTCAGATGAGAATGTTGTGCATAATGATAAAGTTAAAGTGAGAAATTGAGGAGGATTAATAAAATTTTGCTTTCACAGGAGGTGTCTCCCAATCTTTCATATCTTGATCTGTCATCAAGTTTGGAGAGTATCCAACTACATAAAGGATATACATATAGGAAAATAGCCATGAAAAATCTTAAATGCATGATACATGGTATTCTACCACCTTTTTTCTAAATGAATCCACCTAGACCGTCTCTTTGGTATTTATCTACGTTAACATCGTAAATAAGTTTTGAAAAGCATTACTAATTGCCTTTGTTTATCTATAGTCGATAAATACTTTTATTATCTCTGAATTTGTATATGAATATTTAATGACTATAAAATGAGAGGATTCGATTCTAAATTTATTCTTTAATGAAATTAATACTGAACTCTATCCACCATCCCTTTTTTATAGGTATAGTTGTAACTTCCTTGGATACATGACATTCTCATACTTATTCCTATGACATATCAAGCATATCTTTATATAACTTTGAACATCTCTGTTTAAGCTTACTAATTAGTTTTACCTCCTCTTAATAGTATTTGTGATTCTTGAGTGACCTCTTTAAGGTCCATCATGTCTTATAGATATCAACTTCTCTCTTAATTTGTTGCCAAATACCCTTCCATTTGAGTTAATTAGTAGGTAAAACACTTACTGATTGTTAAACTTGATTTTCCTTTGCACATGAAATTCCAATTCTAACTCTTTTAAGAACTCTCAATCTTTGTACTATGATGCCACAAAATTCTGTGTGTAGGGCTAGTATTACTTCAATTAAATCTTGGTTATTAATCAGAGGATTGGATGGGTTTGTTACCATATAAATTAGACAACGGGTGGGATGTCTATAGGTGAGTGCTGGGGCTTAGAATCCCTAGGAGTAATAACCCACGAGGTAGAAGCTGTAACTCTCTACTTGTTGCAATGAGTGGCTTTTCCGTCTACCTATTTTTTGCCATAGCTTCTTAATGTCTTGTTATAATAGATAGTCAACCTAGAAAAAACTAACATCAACTAACTTACAATTATAATAACTATCTTCCTCCATTTGCATAAAGGAAAGTGTAAAATAAGTCTAATACTGCTACTAACAAGTTTATGACAATTTAGTAACTATGAAAACATTAAGATGCCCTTATATGAAATACCTAGTTAACCAACTAAACCTCAAAAAATTCACTATCATTATAGTATGTTAGTTTTAACATTCAAACTCTTCCTACATCGATATATAAACAAAAAACCAATCCTTAATCTATAATACAATATGTAAAACAATTCAATCGACGGCCCCCATTAAATTTTCTCACATGTTAGATGGTAAAACAATCTAAGCAAACTAAGGTTAATACTATGACATGCCAAGAGGGCCTAATCAACCCTATAAATATCAATACAAACACCAATAGACATTCATACATATCACATTATCCATAACATTCATATTCCACAAATATCCAATCATAATCATCAAAGTCGATGCAGTGTTGTATTCAGTCAAATTCCCATAGCAAATTTTCAATAAACCCTAACTATAAACATTTAAACAACCAATCATAACTATAGTTAGAGTTAAAAATGGCAACTCAATCCAATGTAGTAAAAAAAAACATTAGGGCATAAGAAAAAAATTTCACTATTAACCAATTTCATCCATGAATAAATTAGATAAACACTTAAACTTGAATTCAATCCTTGATTCTTCTAAAATAACCATAGTAGCTTCCAAATCTCACACGCAAACATTTACACATAAATCGTGTAAAACATGAAACAAACAATAAATCAACCACAAGCATAAACCACGGTTTTTTCATTTCGGCAGAATAATGAAGGGCTCCACACATTGGCATACCTTCACCAAACGCGTAGCTCCACGGCCAGAGAAGACAGCGGCAACGGACAAAGAAGACACGACAACTGGACGGAGAAGACAACAGCGACGAAGAATAGCGGCAGATGTGGAGAACTAAGGAGGAGGGTCGAGGGCGGGGGAGTTTGTCTAAGGTAAACCAAGCGATGTCGTTTCGTTACCCTTAAAAATGTTGAACAGAAGCAGTCGACAGACAACGACGTTTTAATAGCCAACTTACTAACGGAAATTTTCGTCGATAAAGTGAAAACATTTTGCGTCAAAATTTCTTGCGCAATTTCAGTGACGGATATTGCTACCGTCAGTAATCTAAATTTTTCTAGACAAGTTTTCCGACAGGTGTACGATAACCGTCGGTAATTGGCAACAGTTTCTTTACTGTTGCCAATTTTCCGTCGATAATTGGATGATTTCTTGTAGTGTGAGGGTTCAAATTGCCAATCTTCTTTTTGAGCCTCACAATTTGTTTTCTTTCATGCCTTCTCCCGCCTGGTCCCTTGTTCAGATGATTTAATTTCCTGAAAGCTTTCCTTTGGAACTTTTTAAATGAGAATTATCTTGTGAATAATGATCATCTTCTGTTTATTGTTCATGATATCAATAAAATGTTGAACCACTGGATGAGTTTGTCCATTGAGGTAGAAGTAGTTTACTGTTTACTAGAGTCCAAACCAGGTGAGTGATTTGTATCTGTTCTCCGATAAATTAAAAAAGCAATTTTGAAGAAAAAGTGTGGTGATCTAGCATACTAGCCACAAATCCATGCCATAGATCATTCACTTACTTGCTTATTAACAAATTCTTGCTTTCTCGCTTGTACAAACCAAAATGCAATGATGTTTTCTTGTTTTGCAGGTATGAACGCTTCCTTAAAATCATGATTCTGAGTGTCCTAAAGAATACCAATCGTCCAGTGAAATTTTGGTTCATAAAGAACTATCTCTCTCCTGTATTTAAGGTTTACTTTATATCATCTCAACTGATTCTGTCTAATTTCAACTTATTTTAAATTTTTACCTGAATGGACTGTTTTGGCTGTTAAAAACATTCAGGATGTTCTCCCACATATGGCACAGGAGTATGGTTTTGAATATGAATTGATCACTTATAAATGGCCTACATGGTTGCATAAGCAGAAAGAGAAGCAGCGAATTATTTGGGCATATAAAATTTTGTTTCTTGATGTTATCTTTCCTCTTTCTTTGGAGAAGGTATGGAATACATATGTTTTTCAAAGTGCTGCTAACTTCATGTTCCACATCCTTGCATTAATTATTTTGGTTTGTTCTGGTGTAGGTTATATTTGTTGATGCAGATCAGGTAGTACGAGCAGATATGGGAGAACTATATGACATGAATATAAAAGGAAGGCCTTTAGCATACACACCATTCTGTGACAATAATAAGGATATGGATGGATATCGATTTTGGAGTCAAGTATGTATTGCATTATGTCTTTATTTTCTTATTCAGCTATCTAATGTTTCATTTGTTGCTGCTCAGTTCCTGATTCAGTTATCTTCTATTACAACTCTGCTTGCTTACTTGGCTTACCTTGTGCTGATTAGGGTTTCTGGAAAGAACATCTTAGAGGGAGACCATACCATATTAGGTAGGGAACTGATTGCAATTCTTCTCAACTTAGTTTGTCAAATTACTCCACCCAGACATGGTTTAACGTCTACTATATTTGATGCAGTGCATTATATGTTGTGGATTTGGTTAAATTTCGAGAAACTGCAGCAGGTGATAATCTAAGAGTATTTTATGAAACCCTGAGCAAGGATCCAAATAGTTTGTCAAATCTCGACCAGGTGAGTTGTGGGCTTGCTGTTGCTTTATAACTTCGTAATGACTTTTAGTCCTTTAAGGATATATCATGACACTTGCTATATTTTTATTACCTGGATACACTTGAGTAAATTGCTGAATCTGTACTCTGCTACATGGATGATAATCTCACATGTTCTTAATTAGGTTATCTTGCTAAGGAACATTTTAGGATAATGGAAATGTTTTAGTATAAAGTCGAGTTCTACTTTAAAAGGTTCAGAGGTTAACTTCATCATCAGAAGAATTGGTCCAAAACATAGGCTTAGGAACCACTCCGGTAGAGTAAAAATTCTGTCAAAAAGAAACTATTGGAAGGCTTTTAACAAATATATTTTAAGAGAACTATCTCATTTTGGAACGCTAACTGGGGGCTTTTGACCAGATTCAGAGTCAAAATATGTTGCTATCATGTTATTTCTTGCCTTCCCATCTTGGTTGGTTCAAGTTTCAGAATTTCATTTTTATAGATTAGAATTAATCTCTGCTTGCTTTGGCGTTCAGGAAGTTGTATTATTTCTATTCCTGCTTGCTGCATAATGTGCTAGAACTGTGTTTTCTCTTCGAGGGTTTTGAGATGATGTTAGGGCTTCGTAATATGCCCCTATAACTACTGGCTCCAACTTTGCGCATTCAATTTCTATAGTACAAATTCTTGCCCTTTACTATGGGCATAACATGTCCTTTTCCAGGATCTTCCAAACTATGCACAGCATACGGTGCCCATTTTCTCTTTACCCCAAGAATGGCTGTGGTGTGAGTCGTGGTGTGGTAAT
The DNA here is from genome assembly GCA_027123425.1 of Erythroxylum panamense. Classification (NCBI taxonomy): domain Eukaryota; kingdom Viridiplantae; phylum Streptophyta; class Magnoliopsida; order Malpighiales; family Erythroxylaceae; genus Erythroxylum; species Erythroxylum panamense. Next base: position 21,577,639 of record JAOTIZ010000001.1, on the reverse strand, counting down.
TCTACAAAATCCAAGGCGAAAACTATTGATCTTTGCAACAATCCTATGACAAAAGAACCCAAACTTCAGGTAACATATCCTTGCCAGCTGGTTCAGAAATATTCTTAAGCAGTCATTTTTGCATCGTTGTCATTCTTATTATATATGCATTTCTATTGACTCTGTCTCCCCCTCAGGGTGCAAAAAGAATTATTTCAGAGTGGGTGGACCTAGACTTGGAAGCAAGACGATTCACTGCGAAAATCTTAGGTGAGGCAGTGGATCCTCAAGAACCTGTTGCGCAGAATTCTGTACCTGATAAGCCGTTGGAGGAAGACGTAGAGTCTAAGGCAGAGTTGTGAAAATTTTGTCAATTGGTTAGAAAAATACCCCTACATCTGAGCCTTCAAGCCCTGAGTTTTTGCAGATTTTGCACTATTCGTTATCTGAACCTTATTATTACCTCAACACAATGGATGTGCCCCGGAGTAGTTTCCATCAATTTGAAAGATAACATTTTCTTGTATTTAGGGAAATCTAAATGACCGTTATAGGGCCATTGACAGTTTTTCACTTGCAATGTATATGTTGTTACTGGAAATTTAGTACGCACACCCTTCACTCAACACTTTGTAGTGGACTGGCCCTTTACAGGTAATAAATTTCAATACACAGGTGTTTTATATGATTTGAATTTAAAATTTACATTTTAAGAAGTATTACCTGTTGTGGTCCCTAAATATTTAGTCGAACCCTCCTCAACTACTATGTTGTTGCACACCAGCTCACTAATAGTAGTGGTTTGGCCAAACCAGGAATGAGAGGCTCTAAGGTGCGTCAGCCACCCAGATGGTTAAAGGATTATATCGGGAATTAGTTAGAAATTACTAAGATGAACTATACTAGTGGACAATGTGGTATTAGCCACAATATCTATATGCACTTGATAGAAGGAATTAAAGTGGCTCAAATCCTCCCATGTCAACGCTAGCAGTTTCATTTGACTCCCTTGCATACTTTTCTATCAATGCAAAGCATCTCTTTGTGGCAAGTTTGCAGCATATTCAATCTTTTCATCACCCTCATAGTCTATTTGTTTCAATATTCTTTTTATCTTCCTCAATTAGGTTTCAATTTCTTTTGAATTCGTCGTCCCATAAAAGTCTACTGCCTCATATTTCCTAAGTTTATCGAATTGCTTCCTTTTCTTAGCTAGGATTGGAGCAGAAATTTGTAACATCTGGCTCATAATCTGGACAAATACCTGGAATAATTGGGGATCTAAGGAAGTAGGCACCTGCTCTTGTGGAAGAGGTGACTCACGCGTCTATGATCGAGAGGGCCCACTACCATGCCCTACAGAAGCCTCAGCATTTGTTGGGGCTCTAAACTCATTAGTACTCTTCTTTCATGGTAGAGATTCAGGTGTAATAGATCCTTACAAAACTCCTCGTATTCTTCTACGAGGTGGCATCTTACTTTTTCAATTTAAATACTAACGATTAGCTTACGTTTCATTTTAATCTTATTTCCTACATGTATGCATAATATGCATATCAATTAATGCAACCAATCAATTGAACAATGCAAACACTTATTCACACATCATATAATCTGTATCACTACACAGTCTAAGCCTAGGAATCCTTAAAAAGCCTAGGCTCTGATACCAAACATATTGAGCCCTGGGTCGTCGTACATATTTCGAGGATACTATACAAGGGGATCGGGTGAAGATCTTGTGAGGGGAGGGTTGGAAGTTTCGAATTTCTAAGGAGAATATAGCATCAGCACTAATGGGCTTCGCCGCAGCGAAACCTTGTGTACATTATCAAGGACCACTCGAGTAAAGTTTGTAGTGGCCAGCGTCTAGCTTCGCCACAACGAAGTCCCAAGGTCGAGTAACGTACCTTTCAAGAAAAAATACGTCATGGCCACCGAGAAGTTCTAGATTAAGCGAGAATACCCCCCTAGGAAAAGGTTTGTCGCGGCGAAACCTACAAACTAGCAAACCAGTCCAAATTCCAACACTAACATACAATTCTATTTTCAACCATAACAATTAACAACTCAACCAAAAAGGATAATTATGAACATATACAAAGAAACTTCTTCAATTCTTAATCTTATTACTAAAGCAATATGAAGTTTGAACATAGCTTTAGTTGCATATCAACAACTACATCATTAGCTTAATACAAAAATACAAATAGATGCTCATGTTTGATATGTTTATAAAGTTACATAACAAAAGTCGAACTAACTTAGTACAAAAGTTAACTATCTTGGATTGTGTCAAAGCTTTTGCAAGGATCAACAATCTTCTTGTTCTGCACCTGAGGAGGGAAAAATAATGAGTTTAG
>JAOTIZ010000001.1:21549215-21575197 GCA_027123425.1 Erythroxylum panamense | reverse complement strand
CTTTGTATTATTCTTAATTTTATAATTGTATGATGATGATTGTCTTTGTTTATATTAATTGTGGTTATTATTTATATATAAAATATTTAAAAATTATTGTTATTTCATATTAATTGTCATTATTATTTATTATTAATATTTTTGAAAGCATGGTTGATGTAAACAGTAAAATAGTAAAGTATACAGTACAGCTGTATAATATATCAATTTGAACTATTTTGCAATTTTTAAAAATTTTAGAAACTATTTTATAAATTTAAAAAATATCCCGAAACGGTACCCAGTACCGACCGATATCGATACAGTTCTATTCTAGAGTTCAATCCGGTACCGAACCCGGTACGGTATTCATAACATTGGCTATAAATCTGGGCAGCGTCGTGCTTAAAAAATGAGCTATGTAACTAACATCCCTATTTTCTAACACTTCGAAGAAGATTGTGTAATTACGGACATTCGAGCACAACTGCTAAGGCCAACATTTGTTTCTTTATTATTATTAGTACTATTATTTATTAAGATTACTATTTTTTACTAAAGGTTGTACATAGAGCTAATTTTATAAAGATAATTAAATGGCGCATGGTGTTTGACTGTGCATAACTCAAGGTCAGTGAATAATAATATTATTAAAGTTATTAGTAGTAACAATAACAATAATAATAATAATAATAAGTCAATGTACTTCTTATATAAGGCTTCCGTTTTGTAAGGGTTAAAAAAATGGTCATTAATATATACAACTTTTCTTTATAATTTTTAAAAAGAAGTTATTTTCGTAATTCGAACATGTGGCTCAAATAAACAACTTTTACTGATTGTTCTAAAACTTTCCCTCGATGATGACGAAGATGATAATAATAATCATAATTTCCTTCTTATAATAATCTATACGTGGGGTATTAAAAGCAGGGTTAATGTAAATCGAGCTTTAATAAATTACTAGTTTATTTTTTTATGATCTTCTACTTGAAAAATAGAAACATCATCTTTATGAATTTTGTACTTTGAATTAATTTACAACTGATTCGACATGATGCTACTTTGCAAGTCCCGCTTTACTAGAATGGTGGGAAAGTTTTGATGATTACCAAAAACTCCAATATATTTAAGTAACATTTGTTGGCACTTTTTTTCAAAGTTATTCACAAAAAATTTATTAGAGATTTTCAGCTCGTTGATAACCAAAATCAACAAGAATACTAAGATGAAGTATTGTTCTCTAAATAGAAGAGATATCCAAAAACGTCTTCAACATATGACGAAAAGTTATTATCTACTTGACGAAGAATGATGATGAAGATGATTTTAATAATATTAATCTTCGTTATATATTTATTGTATCACTTCTAGATGAAATTCAACCTAAATTCTAAAGGACCATTATAACTTTCCGACAAGAAATGAGAGATATATCTCTTAGTAAAATTTATCAGCATGCATCAGCCTTTTTTAATAAACTTTGTGAATAGTAAGAATTTTTTAAGAAAATGATTAAAGGTGGTCTTCTTCTTAAAAGACTTTCAAAAAGCCTTATTTAAAGATCAAGTATGAAGAGAAAAAAGACTGGGTATATCTTACCAAAAAGAAATCTCATTACAAGATATTCTCCTACGGACACTCTCAATGATCCCAAGCTTATACTGAAAGCTATCAAAAATCATTCCGAAGAAACAAACGACGCAAATCTGTTCATTTCTTTAAAAGGAGAGACTCTGGTGCTAGAAAAGCATATCGTTGTTTAACTCATGATAAATCAAGACATTTTTTCTCAACAATATCCCAATAAGATAAGAAGAGATTTAAAACTGATAGAATCAATTGATGTTGTCATGCCAATTCATGATAACAGTAACATTGAAGATGTCACTGAATAACAATATGAAGAAACTAAATTTGTTGTACCTATTATTCCTCCGAATTAGATGAGTTTGACTCACCTAACGACTTAGTAGAAGAAGACGTTGACACTGAAGATGATGCTTTATATATGCTACAGCAATCATGCTTCAAAATAGATCCAAAGTCTATCACTATTCCTCAGTCCTCACCCTTATGTCGTATCTAGTTGTTACAGTAGGATAAATATGATAAGCCTATAAAGGCTATTGGATGTGGATACTAGATCCTGTCGTAATGTTGTGAAGCTCAGCATTTAACCCCCACCCCCAAAGTTTCGATATCTTATGACGAATATTTTACTGCTGTTTGTAACAACTCAATTCGGTTCTGCCTGGTGAGGCAGGATGCTACTGTTTGGATCTATGAGATTAGTTGTCTTTAGCAAGAGAATACCTGCGAAACAGCACAAGGCACGCGGAGGGTTAATAGCCGACAGGCCCCTCCGACACTCAAGTTAGTTTTTTGGTGAGAGTTTTGGTGGCTGTAAACAAAGAATGACAGGGTTTTGATGTCGTACCTGTATTGTGGCAAAATAGTACTTTATATATGGAATAGATGCTAGGTTTAGGTCATTATGTAGGTCTTTACGTATGCATGGGAAGTTCCCACCTGCAAATGGGCCTTGGACGCGTGGACCTGGGCCTAGCACAACCGACCTAACCACAATTAAAATTAGGCTTATTATAAAGAAAAAAAAATAGGATAAGAAATTTTCTTATTTGTATTGTACAGCCTAAGGTTTTTGGCAGTCATCTTCTTGGCCTAAATATTCTAATGGGCATAAATGTCTATTGCAAGGTCTCTCCTCTACAAATCTTAAATGATGATATCAAATGTCTGGCTAGTTTTAATGTTTATACTGATATAAGTAATAAGTTTTAATTCACTCAGGTGCCTCCTCAATATGAGGTATTACGATATCAAATTTTTGAGTCTTGTCCTGATAAACATGACATCTTCATCCTCTCTAAAAGATTTCAAATTTCTTCATCTACTTATCCTTATAAAAAATAACGAGGATATTAATCTTACCAAAGCGACTACAAATGATTTTCCTTCTTATAATAATCTATACATGGGGTATTAAGACTAGGGCTAACGTAAACTGAACTGCAACAAATTACTGGTTTAGAAATTAGATGGGTATATATTGTCCGTAGATTTATAGGGAAAAAGATTACAACTTAATGAGGAGCCTTTGAGCGCACTTGACAATAAAATAACGATAGGTTTGAACAGGAAACCATGTATGTGACGTGTGCTTGCATGCCTGATAAGGAACAACATCATGCTCTTGCCTGATCAAACATTATATATACTTATACGTCTTACATGGTTTGTCTCAGAATCTCCGCAATTATATATGGCTTCAGAAAAATGGAAATAGAAAACATTTATTCTGACCAGAGCCAGAGACAAGTAGGCACAATCATAGGCCACTGCCACACAGCAGAAAAAATAACAAATGAGAGGATATTAGTTATTCAGTAACAATCCGAAAATCCTTACCGCCCTACAACAGTAACAAAATGAGATGATGTATACATATATTCACTTTCACAGCTCCATACATAATCTTAAATATTTATAAAAGCAAGGGCCTTGTGAATCAGTTCAAGTTCATTGAGAGGGAACATTATAGATCAAGTTATTAGAAAGGTTTTCATGTCCAAATGTTTTGTGACGGTACTGAAAGTCTGGCTCTGAAACTTACCTGTTCAAGAAAATCTCATAAACTTGGCGCTATAAATATATATATCTACTCTGGCGTCGCGAGAAGAAATTGTTCTTCGGAGTACAACTGCAACTTTACGGTGTACATATAAGAAAGCACTCGACAGAGATAAGAGTAGTGACAACTACTTTTTGCATAGATAGATCTTCAAGATGGTATTAGCTTCTAAAACCTTGTGCTTCAGTTTTTATGGCAGTTTATTGAAGAGAAAGTATACTTACCTTTGACATGAGAGAGATTTGAGATGTTTGTCTGGGCGAGGAAAAGTTTGGTGTGAGGAATGAAGCCTGGTCCGAGATCAGTCCTCGAGCTATGTTATAATACGTAAGCTTTTGAAGCAAGAAGGAGATAGCTAGATCGCAGGAATATTGTCTATCACAGTCTCTCTCTTTCTGTGTTATATGTATACTCTCACAGAAACAGAGCCACGGATACAGAAACTCAGGAAAACGATATGCAAGTAGGAATATAGACCCTAAAATTAAAAACCCTACACTCTCTCTAACCCGGCTTCAAGTATATCAACCAGAAAACCGAGGTTACGGCATCTACTTCTAAAAGAAACATACCTACTATAGTATACTAGAGAAGAGGATCTTGGATCAAACTTCATTCCAAACACCCCTTTTCCTTCTTTCAAGGATTCTCTTTGTCTCCGCAACTGATCTAGCTCATGATTCAGTAATCAAAACCATTAACAGGATGCTAGTATTCATCATGTTTTTCATGTCTTCTCTCTCTCTCTCTCTTTCTCTCTCTTAAACACAGGTAAATGCACAGTAGAAAAGAAAGCACGGCAGGGCATGATATATAACAAAAGTAGGTGAGACAAAGGAATGAAATGGAAGGTAGAGAAAATATAAACAAAGATGGAAATGTGGAAAAGCACATGACAGACAGGTCATTGCAAAAATAAAGTGGTGAAAAGGCTGGTGGGTTATGGAGGGATGATATTGTCTTCTTCTAAGGAGTTCATAAATTATGTAGCTATTAGGAAGGAAAAGAAAGTGTGGGGTTATGGAGGCTTTTAGTGTCTATTTTTGAATAAGAGCTCAACTTTAGCACTGAAAATTACGAGGGAAGACCAAGAGTGCTGAAGAAGAGGTAGCTAGGGACATGGGCCTCCAGAACATTTGATATTTGTTTATAGTTTACTATGTATTCTATTATTGTTGTCGTGGTGGTTCAGTACAATAGCAAGAAAACTAAAAGCCGCAACAACAATAAAGAAGATATCTCCATCATGAACAAAAAGGGGTCACCCATTGCCTAGATCAAAGCATGATTTGAGCACTCATTGTTTTTGTAAATAACCTAAAACCACAGATAGACACACACATAGAGGAGTCGATTGAACACGCCTGATATTGCTTAAATCATTTCCTACTCAAGGAATCTCAGTAGCATCCTCTCTCTTCCCCCCTCTCTCTGTACGTATGTATGTATAAAATAATTCCTAAAGGCTATATAGCCTGTTTTTGGGAGTGAACCAATGAGGGGGGCATCATATATGTGTTGACAGTTTGTTTCAAACTGCAGAAGATAATTTATAAGTTATGGTAATTCCTAAATTAGTAGTGTTCTCTTATTAGATTTTTTTCTTATGTAATGTTTTCGTTTGTAATAAGAATTCGGTGACTTTGCATTATATACATTACAAGAAATCTGGCAGAATTTCGTGGTAATAATAATTACTGATAGAATAAAACGACGGACAAAGTCGTTGTTAATACGACGGTAGGTAAATTTAATGACATAAATTATATATGTTTTATCCGTAGGTAAACTATCGTTAAAATAATTGCAAAGGTTTAAATATTACTGACAGAAAAAGAAGAAAGGTTGGGAAATAACACAAAAAAATTCCCGACGGTTTATGCTATTCCGTCGGTAATTATATGCATTTTTGTGACGGTCTATATTCCGTCGGTAATTGAAAGTAAGAAATTTTTTTAAAAAATCCTGACATAAATTTTTATTTAAAGATCTTATGAAAAATGCATAATTTTAATAGTTATAAATTATCTGTGCATAATAAATTTATTTGTTTAAACAAAAAGTTGATTGATGATATAAAGTTAAAATTTTCTTAATTGATAATAAAACATTACAGTGTACACAATAAGTCTTTGTAATTGAAAACAAATGGCTACATCATTCCTAATGTGCTAGTGATCGCGAGTGCTCTGAGCTGCTAACCCTCTCCTTCAACTGGTCCATCTCCTATCTTGGCTGAGTCATCTGCTCCATCAATGTCTGCATACTTGTCCAAAGCTCAGTGACTTCACTAGTTTGCGCTGGTCTATTAGACACTGATGTACTGGATATGGAGGATTGCCAATAACATATGTTCGCAAATGAACCTAGCCCGAATATTCATCCACGACAGTCCCTACCATCGATAGCCTCAAGATACATCTGAATCTCATCAACAGGTTGTTTCTCCTGAAATTGTCACTGAATGATGACATGTTGTATTTGATCCTATTAGGAAGCAATATTTACATTAGTAATGGATTACTATTACGAAATAATACTAATGCATTAATTTCACATACATTTAGCTCTGTACATCGACTGTTGACGAATGTCACACCATCATGATTCTTCGTGTGAGTGTGCAAAAACAACTAAGTAGATGTAGGCCTCATGCTCAAAGACTGTTCCTGCATATTTAACCTAAATTGTTAGATGTGAACTACATTTTATTAAAATTTCGGTAGAATTTCTTATATTTTTATGATATTTCCTCCTGTTGAACAAAAAAAAACTCAACACAACCATATATGGTACCAGACATTTATACTATTATCATTATCTATAATACAGCAAAGTAAAATATTTACAATATAAATGACAAGTTTAGATACTTACAAGTCTCTGTGTATGCTCATGGTGGGTTATTGATCCTCCCATATGTACGGAAAGACTCTCTCCTCCCGAGCCTCCATATCTGCTAATGGAGTTACACCCTGAGATGGACATAGCCTCAGGACCTCTCTAATACTCCTACCAACAACTCCATATTTTCTTCAAAATATAAGGCGATCGTACACCCGCCTTGTGTATCACACTAATAAAGTCCCGATAACATGTACAAATTCACCTCTCCCATAGTCTACGTATGATGGCGTTGATACCAGAATCTCAGAAAAATTCTTTCTAAAATAAGAAGAAAAATTTAAACTACTATAATGTAATAATATTTATTTAATTAGTGTATATAAATTAATATAAAGAGAAAATAAATCTTTATTGTACCTCAAACTCCTGAAAGTAAAATCCCTTTATCGTCTGAGAGATATTCTTCCACATATAACCCTCAAGATCAATCATTTCTTTAAATTTAGAAGTCATATTTCTGAAACACAGTCCAGACGGAACCAATATAATATAAGAAGTTATTTTATACAATGAAAAAAGCGATAAACCTATAACTTAATTAAAAACAAATAGTGATTAATGTGATTTCACTTATAGATTGTTGATAATTGTTATATGCTTTCTTCCGCCAGGTCCCTTAGCTCCAAGCTGGCGGACATATGCTCCATCCAATAAAGCGGTATTGGATGATATATGAGTTGGGGATGGGGATGGTGTAGCATGACGAGCAGTAGGTGATGCGTCATCTGCAACTGTAGGCCCTGGAGGGGGAGGAGATGAGTCAGTGCGAGTTGAAGTCTGTGACGATCCATCTTCACAGTAAGTACCTCCGAACATGCCTCTAAACCTAGGTCACATTACCTCATGATGTCTCTTTAGTCCCATATTTTTACCTGAAATTCATTGTTTATCGATATTTCTACTTATAATAGAATTTGAATTCAATTTTTTACACAATATATGAAAAAGGAAATAAGGCGATTTGTTGAATATCATATTCATATACAAACGATGGAAATGACAGTTAACAATTGTTAAAGTTGTAGAAGAAGAACAATAACAACCCTCATTTAATAGGACATAGGTTAACCTCTAGCTAGTAGGGAGGTTGTTTGACAAATTCTTACAGATACAACAAGAAATCAACTTTAAAGCCGAGTCTAGTATAATGCATCGATAAATCAAAATGATATAATTAATTTGTTTGATTCCATATGACATGGGAGTCGGTAAAGATAAATGAGTCCCTGATGTCTGGATTCCCGAGAAGTGCCCTGGCATGTTCAAACGCACCAATTAAAACAGTGATACTTCGTCCCTCAGGTGTAGGCTTTTGAACACCTTCTTGCAACAGTATTTTCACTATAGCTAAACTTGTAGAGGATACAGTGAGGTCGATATCAAAGTTTCCCTCAACAAAAAATTCTATTTCAGAGATATGTTTAAACACCATATTTTCAAAAATGTCGCAATTTAGATATCAATGGTTGTAAGAAAACATCAATTTTATGCTTCGAATTTGTATACCCTGGCACAATCACTGTCAAGAACATATATCTCTCTTTCATATACATCCAAGGAGGCAAATTATAAGAAGTAACTATGATTGACCATGATGAATATTGCTGCCGGGATTGACCAAAAGGTTGGAATCCATCTGTCGACAATTCCAACCTAACATTTCGACATTCAACTGCAAAATCTAGATGAGTGTCATTGAAATGTTTCCATGCCAGTGCATCTGATGGATGACTCATTACTTCGTCTTCCTATTCGTGTTCAGCATGTCATCTCATGTGAGATGCAGTAACATCAGAAGCATAAAGTCTTTGAAGTCTCGGAGTTAGTGGGAAATAATACATCCACTTTTATAGTACTAATTTCTGTTTCATTGAAAGCTTTCTAGGCTTAAACCTAGATTGACCACAAAATTTTCACTCTTCTAAGTCCACATTATCTCCCCAATACAACTACATCCCAATTTGCAATAATCAATCTTTTCAACAGGCAAACCAACCTAACAAGTTTTTTTGTATTGTAAAAACTATCAACCATTGTATGATCAGTAGGCAATGATTTATTATACCATTTAAGAATTTTATCAAAACTACGATCTGAAATATGCCCTTCATACTTTATGTTCAATATTCGAGCAATTGAAAAAAATTAGGTCATTGTCAACCAATTTGGCCACAATGCTCGGTTAGCTAACTATAGTAAGTCAAACGTTGTTTTGTTTATGGGTTAGGTTCTTATTCAAGATTTTTCCTATTTTTCTCAAAGTATAACCAGCCCCATCATAAACCATTCGCATCTATAGATTTTCAGTTTCTTCACATAATTTGTTATAAACCCAATCCCCCATTCATACTCATTTAGGTTGATAGACGATTCTACTTGATTACCCCTTGAGGTGCTACAAATGTCAGATTCCCTACGTCGTGTCCACTCAAAAAAAAATAGGGACAAACCCTTTTATCAGCAAATGCCTATTAACTTCATCAATAATAAGGAAATATTTGTTTTTGCACTTTTTACATGGATATCTAATCTTTGGCCTATCCATATATACAGATTGAGAACATACATAATGAATAAAAGCTTCAACTCCCTTAACAAATTCAAGATTAATGAAACCATCAGCGGTTAATCGTTTATACATCCAAGATCTATCCAAAAACTCATTTCTGGACAACTGTTAATCTAAAACAGTGAATCCATAATTAATATCATTCATGTTAACGAAAGATTTCAAAACATCTAAGATAAGATATGTAAATCAAGATCACAAGTTCTCATTGTGACTCCTATGCACCTCATGTTTTTTTTACCAAAAAGCCTCACAATTACTATGGATCACAAGTTATGGGTTAAGGTTTATGGGTTGAAATCTAAAATATTTATAAACTTAAGATCGAACATATATGTTTGTAATCATATATGTTAGAAGATAATTAATGTTAAAACTCCTATATTAAATATGTACTAGTGTGAAATATAATAAGTATTCATATTCATAAAAATATGAATACTTATTTTAATAAATTGTTTTAACATATACAATTTTAAAAAGATATGTGTAAAAATTTGCACATGAAAAGTAAAGAGCAGCTAATCATTTCAGATAGCATAAATGAAATAACTTAGATATCATATCATTATATTGGAACTATAATATAACTCAAACTCATCCTATATTAATTCAATGATAAACCAAAGTTCATAGGTTCACATCATGCAGGACATTTCAATTAAAAATGCAGGAAGTTCATATGGGAAGCTCAAATCACAAACAAATACCCAAATAAAGGTAAGTTCAAGAAAATGTAGTAAAAAACAAAATCACTAACCTCAACCGACACGTAGAAGGATCTTCCTGAAGTACATGAAGGAAGATGATGATGATGAACCTAGAATGAGAAATATAGAAACTGATACAAATGTCATTCGTCATGCCTGAAAAATCATTATTGACATCCATAGTTATAAGGATAGGAATGTCATTTGAATACTTGCTAAAGCTTCTCTTCATTCTCCTTCAAAATATAAATACTGTCAACAAATGAGTTCCTATAACCAATTCCCAAAAGTGTTCACATTTCACGAAGCAGGATATATTAAAACAATTGCCATGAATATTATAATCAATGAAGGTCATGAGCTATACGAGGAGCCTATAGAAAATTCGGCAGAGTTCTCCCTATAAAATTGGCATCCTCCTTTTGAAAAAGGGTCATTCCTACAATAAAAATACACTTCTATATCCACCAGTAACCACAGCTCAATTTTGGTCTCCAAACTATATGTCTATTCTCAATTGAGTCTACTTGCATTTACATAGCAAAATCTATAATAATCTAATTCAATAGTCAATACATCAAGATATTCTCAAATCTAATCAACAATAACTCAATTTAATCAATTTCATTCATTTATACAAGAATATAACTCTTTCTAAATTTTTATGTACATCGAGAATAAGATTATTTAGGTCTTAGTTGTTAGGATTTCTAGAAGTCAACTAGATTATTTAAGAAATTCCTGGGCACTAGAATTAGTCAGGAAGTCCAATATTTAGGATTCAAGATAGTTCCTATTACATTCAATAAAAGGGCTAATTAAATTTAAAGAAAGTAGCATTAGGCTAATTAATATTTTAAAGTACTTGGGATAATTAAGCTGTATCTTACACATAAGATTATCGTTTTAATTATGGATTTAGAAGTTCCGACTATAATAGGTAATGTTGAGGAAGTGGGTTCAGATGAAAATGTTGTGCATAATGATAAAGTTAACTTAATTAACTTCAAAATATAATGTTAACTTAATTAACTTAAATAGCTTTATCATATTAAATTCAATACTATTTCAATTAACATGATTCATATGCAAAGTGACAAAGCAGGAGGAGATATATTAGACTGTACATGGGAATTAATGACTACTTAACAGCTGTCACAATTAAGAAGAAAAGAAGATAGGGTAAAGTATAGGTAATAGAAGAAGTTCCAAAAGCAATCCAATTATATACTATTGTGATTCTTCACTAATTAAGATTAAGTGAGTCTTTTGAAGAAGTTCCTTATTCTGGATAGCGTAAACACAATGCCTATGTTGATGCTACAACTTGACCACTAGAAAAGCTATCATTGCTTTTAGTGCTCATGAACTTCATGGCGAGGTATGAGTGTGGACACTACATAATTTACAAGAACATTAATTATGTTATCATCATCAAACCAACGATTATTCTTTGTCCATCTTGCAACACAAATTGTCATGTCCACTTATTTTTGTCAACTTCTCATCAAGTTATCTGTTGTCTTCATGATCATGATCATGATCATTATTATCAACAAACTAAAACTTTTGTTGAGTTATATTGGCAATTAATGACAAAGTCAAGGAATACATCAAGATATTTGTAAGAATAACAAGTAGATGTATCTTTCTCTTGTTAACATTTCAGTGCAATAGTAGCTATTTCTTCTCTTGTTAAGATTTTAGTGGAGTAATACCTAGTAATGGAATACGGTCAAGGACACTACATATTTTCAATCCATATTAGTCTATTCATAGCCTTAACACTAATTTATGTATTCGATTTGAATTCAAATACATGGAATATTTTATGTTTTTTCCTTAAGGAGATAATGACATAAATTCAAGTATAATATTCAATTTAAATACTAACGTATCTTATTTTTTAATTAAGTTGACATAAACACAACCATTGGTATGGCTAGTATTACTTCAATTAAATGTTTGTTATTAATCAGAGGATTAGATGGGATTGTTACCCTATAAATTAGACAACCGGTGGGATGTCTACAAGTGAGTACTGGGGCTTAGAATCCCTACAAGTAATAACCCATGAGGTAGAAGCTATAACTCTTACTTGTTGCAATGAGTGGCTTTTTCTTCTACCTATTTTTTGTCATAGCTTCTTAATGTCTTGTTATAATAGATAGTCAACCTAAAAAAAACTAACATCAACTAACTTACAATTATAATAACTATCTTCTTGCATTTGCATAAAGGAAAGTGTAAAATACGTCTAATACTGCTACTAACAAGTTTATGACAATTTAGTAACTATGAAAATGTTAAGATGCCCTTATATGAAACACCTAGTTAACCAACTAAACCTAAAAAATTTCACTATCATTATAGTATGTCAGTTTTAACATTCAAACTCTTTCTACGTCGATATATAAACAAAAGAACAATCCTTTTTTTTTTTGGATTACAAAGGAAAGATCACAAACGATCTAGCGCATATGTCAGGAATACAACACTCCGTGTGCGTCTTTGTGAAGAAGCTCCTGGACGACCTCCGGAGGCTCCTAAAGAAGGTGCAGGCCCGGACTTAAGAAAATTGCACAAGCCGCCAATCTGTCAGCACACTGGTTCTCCTCGCGAAAGGCATGTTGAAGATGGACCTCCCAGTCATGGTGTAAAAGGCCACATATACTTGCAACCAAAGAAGTATCCTCAGTTAGTACTCCTTGGGAGGAAGAGAGAATGTTAATGACCTCCAAAGAGTCTACTTCGACGACAATGCGTCGATAGCCTAGGTCCCAGGCCAACGTGAGACCTGATAGATCTCCTCAGAGTTCTGCAGATAAGGGTGAACTCCGCCCAATATGTTCCCACCGCATCACTGCCCTTGACTATCTCTAATTAATCCTCCGGTTGAGGCCTGAGTAGACCCTTGTTTAACTACTCCATCAGAATTCAATTTCACCTAACCCTCCAACGGTTTAGTCCAACCCATTACACTCCCCACAGACAAGTCCTGGGTTGGGAAAACACAATGTTTCATAGTGTTAGCTCGAACAATCCACTCCACATAGTCTATTATAGCTCTGGTACCATCGTTCGACCATACAAAACCCCTCTCAAGCAAGCTGCTGTTCTGCCATTTCCATAAGAACCAACGGGCTACTCTGTAGATAGTAGCTCACTTGACCTGTTATACTTTCGAATGGTTGAGGAGATTGGAAACTAGCCAGATCCCCTCATATCCTTAATCTATATTACAATATGTAAAACAATTCAATCAACGGCTCCCATTAAATTTTCTCACATATAAAATGGTAAATCAATCTAAGCAAACTGAGGTTAATACTATGACATGCTAAGAGGACCTAATCAACCCAATAAGTATCAACACAAACACTAATAAACATGCATACATATCACATTATCCATAACATTCATACTCCACAAATATCCAATTATAATCATCAAAGCCGATGCAATGTTGTATTCAATCAAATTTCCATAGAAAATTTTCAATTAACCTCAACTATAAACATTTAACAACCAATCATAATTATAATTAGAGTTAAAAATGACAACTCAATCTAATGTAGTAAAAAAAACATTAGGGCATGCCAGAAAAATTTCACTATTAACCAATTTCATCCATGAATAAATTAGATAAACACTTAAACTTGAATTCAATAATTGATTCTTCCTAAATAACCATAGTAGCTTCCAAATCCCATACACAAACATTTACACATAAATCATTTTGTACATGAAACAAACAATAAATCAACCACAAGCATCAACCATGGTTTTTTTTTTTTCATTTCGGCAGAATAATGAAGGGCAGAAACATGGGCATACCTTCACCAAAAGCGCAGCTCTACGGTCGAAGAAGACGACATCGTTTGGTTTTAAAAATATTGAACAAAAGTAGATGACGGACGACAACGATTTAATAGCAAACTCACCGATGGATTACTGACGAAAATTTTTGTCAATAAAGTGAAAATGTTTTGCATCAACATTTCCCACCTCATTTTCTTCCAATTTTAGCGACGGATATTGCTACCGTCAGTAGTTGAAAATTTTCCAGACAAGTTTATCGACGGGTGTACAATTACCGGCGGTAATTGGCAACAGTCTCTTTAACATTGCCAATTTTCCGTTAGATAATTACATGATTTCTTGTAGTGAAAGATACTGCAGGTTCATCATAAAACCATTCAAGGTAATCAAGCAGGAACAATGAAAGATGCGGTGAATCATGATGACTTGCAGAGTTTAACAGCCATGGTAGATGATGTTGAGGAAGTGAATGTGGACACGGTTCATTATGACGGAGAAGAAGAAAACGATGCTGTTACTATATTCAGGCCAACATTTTCAAGTGAAGAAGTTGAGGAAACAACCTCGGATGAAGGATGGCAAGAAGCCAATCAAAGAGGACGATCAGGTAATACTAACGGCAGGAAATCTGGCCTGAGGTGACCAGCTTTGGCAAAGCTAAAAACAAGTGAAGATTATCTAATGTAATTACAATTAAAAAGATACGCTGTTATCAAGAAGAGAGGAATCCAAAAAAGGGAATATATAGTGTTGGAGCTGTGTTAAAAACACACATTCAAAACACGCCAATGGCCCAACTTCTGCTTCTTCCACCCAATGTCCTGATTTAGAGGAAGCTTTTGAAGTTGAGAGGTCTGCGAACAATTGAACTGAACAAGCTGAAAGGCGAAAGGTCTCTTCCTCTGGGGAATGCAGAGAGTAAGTAAATTATATATTTATTATCTCGTTTATTACATCATGTTTGTTAGAGATAACGCTTATTTTTCAAGTAATGCAGTCGCTTTATGTTCGTTCTAACGAGACGTTACCGACTCTTATTGGGTTTTTTTTTTAAAAATATATATTGTTATTAAAATAAATTATAATAAAGTGAAAATGAGATATTTAAATTAAGTGAGGTGAAAAGGGGTGGAGACTCGGTTGGTTGAGCTTCAACGTCTCGCAGCAGCAAACTCACCCACCAAAAATCAATCATCACGTCTATTTTTGTCATTTCACACAAGTATCGCTTTATAACCTACGAAAAGAGCAGGACAAAAACAGAAAGAGAGATTAAAAGCCAAGACCGAGGTTAAGGGCATTATCGGAAATTCGCCCCCGTCCTCAACAAGTTTTAGTCGCTCTCTAGTTCTACCACACTACGAGTTTGAATCCTTATCAGACAATTATAACGCAAATTTGAATTTACAAAGAAATATAATTTTTCGTTTTCCTCTTCTGCTTCGCATTTATTACATGTGTCGGTGCTTCTAGTTCTTCTTCTTCTCCTTGTGCGTTTGTGCTCAGAGTCTCAAAAAGAGGGGAGGTGTTTGGGTCCCGATTAAAACGCCTCATCTCTTCATTAACCAAATTTTGTATCTGTTTATTCAATCATCATGGCGTTCGAGAATTTCACCGACAAGAACGCTGTGTTTAGGAAGCTTAAGGCCAAATCAGAAAATAAGGTTTTTTTTTTCCAAAAATCTTTTTTTGCTTCTTTACATGTCGATCTGGTTCAGATCCTACAGTTCTTAGATCTGTGATCTTGATCTTGGGTCCTCTTTTTTTTTTTTTTGCAGATGTGTTTTGATTGTAACGCGAAAAATCCTACTTGGGCTTCTGTTCCCTATGGGATCTTTCTGTGTATCGATTGCTCCGCTGTTCATCGTAGCCTTGGCGTGCATGTCAGTTTCGTAAGGTGATTAAAGTTGTTCTCCTTTATCTTTCTGGTTTGAAGTTTTCTAGCGTCTGGGTTTGGTTTATAATGGCTATTTTTGATCGAAGATTGTGTAAATTTGGGAGTAACCTGGTTTGTGTCATAAAATTAGGGTCCCTTGGAAAATTGGTAGTTAGATTCATGCGTAAAGATCGTTAGGTAATCGGACTTGGGCTGGGGTTGGAACGGATTTGGAAATGTCTTGATTTGGGGAATCGTAGGAACAAGTTCGATTTGTTTTCTGGAGAAATTACCATTTGTTAGTTGTTACTGTAAGATAGAAGGTGCATATGGTGAAACAATATTCTCGTCTACGGTCTCAGATGCTGTACTTATAATCGTGGCTGTAGTTTTGAGGACTCCACAACCGCATTAGAAAAAAAACACAAGTGCATTATTCTATCGATTTTTATTTCGGTGGCATTTGTTATCTTCTCTTGTTCATTTTTCCTAGTTGTGCATATGATGCTTGAGCTTACTAATCGAATCTTACCATCAGTGCTTAAACTGTTCACAATATGAAATGTCTATTACCCAATTGGTGGAAAGATCTGTTTTGTGTTTAGCTTCATTCTGGGGATTTATGCTTTCAGACGGTCCACAAAACATTTTTTGATCAACATGTACTGTTGACTGGATGCAGGAATCATGCATTCCTTTTGTACCATTTATGAGGATATATGGTATTATTTCCTTGTTGATACAGTAATTTGTCTTAATAGATTCATTGGATAGGAAAAGGAAATGTTGAATTTGCTTGAAAATGGAGCCTATGTTTTGCAGTACTTGTACAAATGCCTTTTATGTCTCTTTTACTTTCACTGTAATCCCGGAGCAGAACTTCAGTAAGAAAGTTGTAAAGGGAGAAACTGTAAGTTTACTTGTTTGTTGGTAGGTCAACAAACCTAGACTCATGGTCTCCTGAGCAACTAAGAATGATGAGCTTTGGGGGAAACAACCGTGCGCAGGTCTTCTTTAAGCAGCATGGTTGGACTGATGGGGGGAAAATTGAGGCCAAGTATACATCCAGAGCTGCTCAATTGTATAGGCAAATACTATCCAAAGAAGTCTCCAAAGCCATGGCTGAAGATACAGGGTTGCCATCATCACCTGTTGCTTCTGAATCAGCCCAAGCAGAAAATGGAATTTCCAATGTCAAGATCAATGATACTCCTAAAGAAAGTTCAGCAGCAAGGCAAGGAACTTCCGATCCTCCTTCACCCAAAACTTCTCACCCAGTTATCAGTACTATGGTGAAGAAGCCTATTGGTGCTAAGAAAACTGGGAAAACAGGTGGTCTTGGTGCAAGAAAGCTCACTACAAAGGTAAGAGCTCTCTTTCAGCTTTTTGAGCATATAGTTTTATGGATATTCGATGTATGCATAATTTTCTTGTTGTTATATGGCTCATTTCTGATTGTATGAATTTATTGATTGCAGCCAAGTGAAAAACTTTATGATCAAAAGCCTGAAGAACCAGCTCCTGTTGCTCCTTCCTCTAGTGACAACACTCCAAAAGCTGGTGCATCTTTTACTTCTCGCTTTGAGTATGTAGATAGTATCCAATCTGCTGAGCTCATTTCTAGTGGTCCACAAGTAATTAGCCATGTATCTCCACCAAAGTCATCAAGCTTCTTTGCTGAATTTGGAATGGATAGTGGTTTCCAGAAGAAAGGAAGCTCTAATTCTTCAAAAGTACAAGTAAGATATGTGCCCACCCTTATTGTATAGGAATGACTTCAGAAAACATTTTCAGTCTATGTGGCCTTAATATATGTTACTGTGCACGGTGGTAATCATAACTGACATATAAATAACAGATATCTGGTATGATTACGGGGCATATATTTTCCATTAAATGTAATTTAGCTGCATTATGAATAAATTGGTGCTAACATGAAATGGAGATATGTTTGCACTTGGCAACCAAAATATTTGTGATTCAAATCTTAAACACATTCATCTTGGATAATTTTCAGTTTAGTGTTTGTTATATGAATTTATTCATATGAGAAAAATAAAAAAAGATTATATCATACTTAAGATTAATTATTTATGATTGTTTAATTTGAAAATAATTATCTTGACTACTCTATGAACCTGTTTTTAGCAATTGGGAGAAGCATTTATACATCAATAATCTATTCCTATATGCTATGGAGTTTTAAGTTGTAGAATCATACGCGGCAGTGGTAGTCAACAATGGAATAAGTTAAGCTTGGACTGGTTGAAGTTGCCTCATATAGTCTTGATTTCAAAATTTCTGTGGGGGTCTTGATTCGCATGCTTGGTGCTAGTTGCTTCTTGTGCATAGATGATACCATCATTTTGAAGCTCTGAGTGGTAACTGGCAGGTCTCTGTTTTTGTATTGGGTTTTGCACTAGAAGTACTGATCTGGTAACAATTTTTTGTGTGTGATCACATGCAAAACACGTGGAAAAAATAATACTTCATTTAGTATGCAGTTTCTGGGGGTTAAACTTATGTTTCATTACCTTATGCGTATGCTATGCTGTTTGAGATACGTTCTTTACAAGATATCACAATAAAATTTATTTTTTTTATAAATTTAAAGAGGGAGGTAAACCATAGCAGGATTTACCATTGACATTGGAGATACTGTGCTTCTAGAATTTCTTTAGTTAGACAAACAGAAACAATAAAACCATGTTATTGCGAAATTTTTCACAACTATATGGTGCAAATTGGTTTTCCCATTTAAACTTAAACTAAAAAAGAGGACTTTCTTCTTATGATTGTGGAGCATGGTGAATAGGATGGACCAGATGGTAATAGATACACATATCTACTCATTTTCTCTCTGAGATTAACTGATCGCTGTTGTTTAATCATTTGGAAGATGTTAAATTCTTATCAATACTCCATATTGCTATTCATGTGCATGCTTGACATGGCATATGTGGTTCTTACCAACTGTCTGTGTATTCGTTCATCTTGTTTATTATGTACATCAAAAGAAAACTCTTGAATTAGCCTGAAAGTTTTGCAGTTTAAAGTGAGTACTTTTTCACTTATTAATGCTGTGATACCCTTTCTTTTTACAGGTGGTATTGCTGTTCCATTTTCTTATGTAGTCTGACTTTTATGTTGTTACTAATTTTCAGCGTAGTGTATCTGTTTGTTGTACTTTTAACTATGGAATACTGCTTTTTTAGCTATAGGCTAAAATTTGCGAAGTGCAAAATTATTGGAATCTATTTTTGAAAATTACATAATTTAGTATCCTAAGCATATGATGTGGTTTTACATCATGTTATTACAGATTACAGAAACAGATGAAGCAAGGAAGAAATTCTCAAATGCAAAATCAATCTCATCTGCCCAATTTTTCGGTGACCAGAGTAAAGCTGATAGTGATACCCAAATTTCTTTGCAGAAATTCTCAGTATGTGCTCTCACTGCTTTTATCTGGGATTAGTTAGTTCTAATTTTCTTATTTACATGTTTAGAGAATTTGCATCCATATATTCTTTCATTTCTGGAGCTACTTGTTTCTAATATTCTTGTCCCTTTTACGTCTTGAATTTCTTGTCCCTGTTACGTCTTGAATTGCTACCACTGCGTAGCATTAAAGATAATATAGTTGACAGTTTTAGGCAAGCTCAAGTCTTTTCTGGATGGAGTGAAGGTCAGAATTTTTAGGTTCCCCCATTCACTAAATAGAAGAATTTGAAAAGAATATGATAAAGGAAAAAGTGGTTTCCTAAGAACTAGTTTGGAAACTGATAGAATGAAAAAGAAATCGAAGGAAGATTTGACTAATTGAGGCTCTTGAAATCTACTTCTGTGCGCCAGTCTTCTACATGTATATTTTTCTTCTTAGTTTTGTATTTCACGTTTTGGTTGATTCCTTAGAAAGTCGTTTACTCGTAAATTCTGCGTAATACTTATTGATATAAATAACATGCTGATTCTCATTTATATATGCTCATTTGCTCACGGCGAACATTTATTATCAAATATATTGTTTATTAATTGGCATGTTTCTTCCAGGGATCATCAGCTATATCTAGTGCTGATCTGTTTGGTCATAGCAATAATCAATCTTCCGTTGATGTTGCTGCAAGTGACCTCATCAATCGCATCTCCTTCCAGGTATGCTTTGTGAATTTCAAATATGTCTATGCCCTTGTTCGTTCTTGGCTTGTGCTATCTACTGATCAGTGGCATCTTCTTGTGTCCTTCCAATATCAGGCACAACAAGATATATCTTCGCTTAAGAATATTGCAGGAGAGACTGGGAAGAAGCTTGGTTCGTTGGCGTCCACCTTGATAACTGATCTTCAAGACAGAATCCTGTGATGCTGATGAGTTTTCAGTTTGCAATTATCTGAGCTTGTCACATTACTTGATGATATTTGTGTAGTGGAATGTAAAATGTTTCCATTATATAATTTTTTGGAAGAGAAGAGATTTAAGACTTTTCCAAGCTTATGAAGGACAGGTGCCTTTTTTATTTTGTAGGACAGCTGTTTTAAAAATCATATGATTTAGTATCCTACATAACAATGGTCTTTTTGTAAACATTATCCGGTTTCTTGCACTGAATGAAGAGAGTAAGATCCAATAGTTTGGTATGACCTTGTTAAGTTCAAACTAATATTGCCTTATGGCCCGGTGCAAGCTTAGTAGTAAGTTTTTTAAATTAATAATTAATGATTAAACTAAGAGAGAATTTTAAATTATTCTCTCTATGAATCTATCCAATTTCAGTTGAATTGATTAAAATTAAATTGTAATTTTTAAGAATTACAGTAATTNNNNAAAATATTATCTTATTAAAAGTACTAAAAAGGTTGGTTATCTTTTAAGTAAGGTATTAGATTTAAATCTTGCGAATGAAGTAATTAAGTGCTTTTCTTATTAATTTTTGTCGCTTCTAAATTATAAGATTTCTGGAAAGAAATTTTTTAAAATTAAACTATTATAATAAAATAAAAGAAAGACTTAAAATGATTATTTTAGATTAAAATTCATTTATAAATATACCCTAGAATTAATTAAATTTAATTATGAATTTATTTTAATTTTTATAAAAGAGAAAATTTTATATTAAACTTAAAAAGTTAAATAAAGACTAAAAGGAAAAAGTAGAAATGATTTGTATTTGATGCTGTTGTTATTATTGTACTTGAATAATATTTGATAGCATTTATTAATTAAATAGAATTACATAAATTACGATTTGAATCTTATAATGTTAATTGGTAATGGCTATATACTTAAAAAGGACAACATAATTAATTGACGTACTGTAATAAATGCCATCTTATCTTACACTCAAATATGAAATTATCTTGAAGAGATTGAAATGGTAACTACCAACAGTATATTTTACTCGAAGCACTAGTGTTGTTCGCATACAAACACTCTCACGTAAAAATCCATACTTATTTATTTTTTCAATCATAAAATTTTAGATTTCACTACCCAAAGAAAATTCAATTTGTTGTAGACTTCCAATCTTGTTGGGTTTCTCGGAGGCTATTTTTCCTGAGAAAATTTTACAGTGGACGAGGACGATTTCTCTTCCCCTTTTTGACTGTGGCTTTGTCATTGTCCTGTTTGATTCCAGAAAACTTCCAAAACGGAAACTGGCGCTTCACTTTTCCCTCCCTTTTCAAAAACACCGGTTTTGAGCTTCTCTTGGAAAATCTTTCTCAGCCTTCCTTTAATTTTCTTAACCCAATTTGGAAACCCAAATCTTCTTTTCATTCCTGCCTATTTTGCATTGAAATCCCTCTGCTCCCTCTAAATTTTATGTCAGTTCTTATCATATTCGGCTCGCAGAATTTCCTCTTTTGTTTCTAATTAGAGAAATTTCCGTGAAATTTCCGTGTTTGGGCATTTACTTGAAGCGAGTCTCCCATTTTCCCTAATAATGGGTTGTTGTAGTGAAGCTGTTGAAGGGTCGGCCACATCTTGAGCTGAGTCGTTTATGGTCAATAAGTGCAGGGTTTGAATTGCGGCAAGTCTTCGCTAGTCTTGGAGGTTAAGCAGTTCGCGCTTTGATTCGATTGGTAAGGAATCTTCAAAAATTTCGGCCGTTAAATCTGATTCCGCTAAAACCCTAGACGGGCTTATGACCTCTGTGGAAACCCTAGGTGGGGTTTCGTGTTCTTGTAACCAATCCTCTATCTCTGCGAAGATTGAGCCTGTTGGGTCTCCAGCGTCTTCAATGAAGAATACACAGGGGTCTTTTCTATCTTCAGATTATGATAATTTACTACAAGAAAAGGAAGAGCGAAAAAGGGAAAATAAAGGGGATAAAGAAGAAGAAGGTTTCGTTGAAACCCTAGATTATGACTCCGTTGTTTCTGTGTCATCTTATGGAACCACCTCTCCACCATCTTCATCAGTTGAGTCAGATGAAAAGAACTGTTTTCGTGTGCCAATAGGGCCGGCTCCTAATGAGAAGCTATGTGATAATAAGTTTTACTCAACAAGGCAAGTAGAATTCGACGAAGGCACTTCAAATTGGTACGACCTGAGAGACGTTAAAGCTTCTGATGAGAGGATCTTTGATGATTCTAATGATCGTTTCTTTGATTGTGAACATAATGATGTAACTGACCTTGATTATAGTTCCTCTCATCTGGCTCAACCCATCGACAGTGGGTCCAAATGGCTCCAATCGCGGATGTCATGGCCATCGAGAGAAGACAGACGGAACATATTAGATAGGCCTCCCGCTTTTTCATATTACTGGAGGGAAACTGGACCTACTGGGATGGTATGCCTCTTGAGATATTTGAAGTTTATCAAGTAACAAGATATATTTGCTCACTGTTTAGTTGTTGAGCTCTTGTCCTTGGTTTGGTTTTGCAGGGAGCTGGGCTTTTCAATCTTGGTAACACATGCTTTCTAAACGCAATCTTGCAATGTTTTACACATACTGTGCCACTGGTCAAGGCTCTTCGTTCCTGCAATCACACGGCTTCCTGTGAGCATGCTATATATGCTTTAGTTTAATTGAATATTCAGTTGTATTCCCTTTTTTTTCGCACATCAACCCGATTTTTAGTGGATTGTTGTTTTTGTTAGTTGTATCTGGTTTTTTTCAAAAATTGGACTTTGCTTTTGACTCATTGGTTGCTTTTGGGTGGTTTTCAGGTGGTAATGAAGAGTTCTGTATTATTTGTGTCCTTCGTGATTTCATTGAAGATTCGTTGGCTTCTTCTGGGAAAGTTGTCTCACCTTGGAAACTTGTGGACAACTTGAACTGTATCCTCTTTTATATATAAAAGAAAGGGAAAATATGTTTTGCAGGTTGATCTATCATTTTGATATATGACACCTTCGAGTGCATTTCTTGCTTGTTTATTCGTTGTGTAAAAAATGTTTTCGTTCCATTTAATTTGAATTGCAAATACCCTGTTGTTCATTCTTGACTTATGAATAATTAGACATTTCACCTAGTTTTCAGCGATACCAGCAGGAAGATGCACATGAATTCCTACAATGCTTATTAGACAGACTTGAGAGATGCTATCTGGATATGAATTCTACTCATGAAGGCTCATCTTCCCAAGAAGATAACATAGTGCAGCAATTATTTGGTGGTCGTCTTGTAAGTAAGGTATACTGGTTAAAAAGCTTTCCATTTTGGATCTACTGAGTGTATCATCTTACAAGCTGGTGTAGAAGTGAACTGATCCTTTTTCAATTCTGTTTTACATTTTCCCCTACATTGTATTTTTTTTAAAGTCTTGTGTTTTTACTGATAAATTTTACTCATCTTTTGGCATTTGAACTTTAGCTGCATTGCTGCAACTGTGGTTACTCTTCGGATAAATATGAGCCGCTGATTGATTTGAGTTTGGAGATTGAACATGTGGACAATCTTCAAGGTGCTCTGGAATCTTTTACCAAGGTGGAAAAAATTGAAGATCCAGAATCAAAGTTTATGTGTGAGAACTGCAAGGAGGCAACTCCAAAGTTGAAACAACTTAAACTGGATCAGGTCCCTTCTGTTGCTATTTTGCAATTGAAGAGATTCAAGACTGATGGATTCCATATCGAGAAGATTGGCAAGCATTTGGAGTTCCCATTGGAGTTAAACATGAAGCCATACACTAACTGCTGTGAAGATGATGATGTGAGTGCATTGATTACTGAGTAGAAATGTTTTTAATCACTTCGGTTGGTAATGGTAATAGAGGATACAAAAGTCTAACTAGGTCCTCTTGTCGATTTAATTTATCATTATTGTGATGGATAACTACTTGATGTTTGCCTAAGAAAAGATTACGTGAGGTTAACAGCTAGTCTGGCCTCCCAAAATACATATCCTTTATGACGCCTTGCAACCTGGATCTGCTAATTACAAACTAAAAATATCTTTTCATTCTTGTTCCAACAGGTAGACTTGAAGTATCATCTATATGCTGTTGTGGTGCACCGGGGATTTTCTCCTACTTCTGGACATTACTTTTGCTTTATACGGTCATGCCTAGACACATGGCATGAGTTGGACGACTCAACAGTAAGTTTTGTTAGGTTCAACTTCTGTTTGGCTAGTGATTATTGTTCTTCGTATTGAAGGATTGAAATGCTACTACCTATATGATTGTCTCAGGGCTAGAAATAATTTATGACAGGAATTCATTTCTATTCCAGAAGTAACGCATTTCAATTTGTTTTGGTTTTATGACATTTTCCCCAAACATGTCATTTATTCAAACAAGCATCAAGGAATTCTTGTTAGTGTTTAGGAGTCGTATTACTGTTCTTGTTTACATTTTCTTCTGCTCTACCAGGCAGTTTAAAATTTTCAAAATCGATGAAGTAACACATATATGGTTGTCTAATTGCATCCTCTGCAATTTGCAGGTTACCAAGTTTCAAGAAGAATATGTGCTATCTCAAGCTGCTTATATCCTGTTTTATGCTAAAGAGGGCACACCTTGGTTTTCGAGTTTGATGGGCTCGGAGAAGCTTTACCTTAATCCTGGTGCCTCAAATACTTCACCTAAGTCAGTTCTTGATGGTTTGGATGGTGACAGCAGTTCAGATATTAGTGGAACAAATAATGATGGTAGGATGGAGGGTTCAACTCTAGTTGCCGCTGACGGAATTTCTGCCAACTTAGCTTGTGAAACGATGCTTGCTGAGGCTCAGAGTATTGAGACCAGGGATGAAATGGTGGGGATTTCTCAGCAGACCGGAGAGAACGAATCTATAGTTGATGATCCCATGCTTGACATTTCCCTTCCATGTGGAAGTAATGATTGCCGTGATGGAATTTCTGAAAGGGACAAATTATTGGCTCGTTCTCCTCGTGAAGAAAACTGCAATGAGGGTAGTCACAAATCCGAAAGAAATGATGAACTTCACCCTACAACACCAATCGGACGGAATCAACCGAATACAGAAGTGGGGTTAGCAGGTGATGTTTTTATTCTCCTGAAATCTTTCATATACTTGTGGTAAATGAATCTGATCAAGTAGATATTTAATTTTCAGGACACAGATATCGCATCCCATTGGATCATCTGAAACCCAAGAATAACACACGTCTGAAGAGACCTCCAGTGCATGCATTTAAGGGTGGAGAGAAAAGAGAAGCCGCTAGATACCTTAACAACAGCATGGTACTTACTTCTAGGTCCATGAAACTAATGAATGCTATGCTTCCGAGAAATGACAAGAAGAGAAAACTGGGATCATCCTCTTGCAAAAGGGCCAACCGTCCAAGTCGTTGTAAATCAATAGAGAGAGTATCTGTTTTGCGTTGAAGTGTTGTCGTTTCTAGGTTGATTAATCAAGTTTTGGCGGACAGGATTAGTAGATCTAAGCTGAACAGTTAACATGATTCACATGCATTGCAAGGGCAACTTCGTTGTATATTGTTTCAACGCTTTCATAGGTTTTGGTATATCTTGCTGAAGCTCTTCCTTAGTTACTAGTGTTTTGGCCTTGATGAGCATATTTTTGGATTTTAAAGACTTTTTTTCTTGTTACTTATAGAACGACAAATATAAATTATAAAAATTACAACTTATCAATAACTTTTTCACATATATTCTGTAAATTAATTTACCTTCTAATATTCACGACTATTCTATGATTATGTAATTTTAAAGAATAAAGAAAGATCCTAAGTATGTTTTAATACATTGTCTTTAGATCGAAATGCGTTTAATACATTGAAATTTATTTTTGATGCTAAATTAGTATTTATGTTTTACATAATAATCTATTTTCCTTCAAAAGCTGTAGTAAAACTTCGATAAGTTAATAATCTCGATTAAATAATAATTTTCTTCAGTCCCGACTTGGGCTAATGGGATAAAATAATAACCTCGCTAAATGCATAAGACAATAATTTTAAAAAAATTCCTTGAGGCCCATTGAAAATATAAAATAATAATTCATTAAATAAGTATGAAAATTACATATATA
>JAOTIZ010000001.1:21460501-21474686 GCA_027123425.1 Erythroxylum panamense | reverse complement strand
AGTAAACTAGTAAAGTATACAGTACAACTGTACAATATACTAATATGGACTATTTTGCAATTTTTAAAAATTTCAGGTACTATTTTATAAATTTAAAAAATTTTCCGAAACGGTACCCGATACTGACCGGTATAGGTACAGTTCCGTTCTAGAACTCAATCCGGTACCAAGCCTGGTACGGTATTCATAACATTGATATTAAGTCTAGTCTACGGTAATTTCAAATTCAAAGTTTAAAAGAATGACTTGAAAATAGTAATCTAAGAAATTGATTATTAATATTTTCCACAAATTTTTAATATAAAGTTGTAATATTCAACTTTTATATGAAATTTTAAAATCGTTCAATATAAATTTTTTATTTTTTCGTTAACGTCTAATTTATATTTATAATTTTTTTTCTTCTTTTGATATAAAAATAACCATTTTTGACAAAATTCGCCCATTTCTGTCACCCTATGGCGTCACTCTTTATTTATATCATCCTAATCCAATATCATACTAATAAGAATTTTACTTTAATACCATTTATCATGTCTCATATACAAATTTAAACAGCAATAATTCTAATTTAATATTAAATGAATTACATATAAAAACTAGTTAGTTAGACAATTGATAAGCAATTTTTTATAAACTTATCAAAATTTTCATATCTCCTTTTATTTTTAATATGAAATTATGATAATATACCTTTTATATAAGATATCACAATTCCACAAGTTATAATGAAACTAAATAGCCTATAACTCGTTATTAAAGATGACGACAGATTAGTTCAAGTTAGATTTGGTTGGCTCGAGATGACCCTCATTGCCTACGATCCAATACTATAGTCCAACTTGCTTAACTTAAAGTCATCCAACTTGATTTGAGTTGCTAGACTTCAGGTCAAAATCCAAATTCTTTTAAAAAATTCAAGCTTCATAGTTTGATCTATTTCTAAACTTGATAGTTATTACCACTTTAGGATATTACTTAACATAATGTCTTCTTGAGTTGTAGAGAGATGAGATTAATCGTTTTCTTGGCCTTGAGGTAGAGATCTTCTCAAATCTACAAAGAATTGAATCCATCTATATTTTAGTATTCTTAACTCCATTCACAATAATTCAAGTAACTAAGAAGACTTGAAATCTATATATCATACCAATTAGAGAAAATAAAATTAAATGATAATTAAAAAGTAAATAATAGTTTCATATCATATTGTTGAGAAAAAACCGGTAGCTGATGTATAAGCTCTTTTCCCTCTTTATATAATTTAAAATGAACAAGAATAAATTGAAAAAATAGTAGAGAAGGACACTAAAATTTTTATGAAGCAAGTTCTCCAATGCGAAGGGGAAAAAAATGGGATCAAAAGTTAGAAAGATCTTTCACTATAATATAATAAGATTACAATGATTTCTTCTCTAACTTAAACTGGAGGCCAATTAACTCAACTTCTCACTCTATTTAGGATGGATTATGACACTCAAGTACCTTACCAACTTATGGTGGATCACTCATATATTCAAGATTAAGAAATTGGCGATTTTCTCAACCTCTTCACTTTCTAAAGTGGCTTATTTTTCTCTCTTGAAATATGACTCCCATTTATATCATGACTACTAAAGACATCTTTGAATACTCCTATTTATAGTAGATTTGATGCACCTAAATAATTCTTTTAACAAATCATCATTAAATATCTTATTCCTCATACCTTTTTTATATTAACAAATCTTCACTAACATTATTAACTTATTCCCTGTGCTTTTTTTATATTAGCAAATCTTCATCAAAATTATTAACTTATGGTGTCCCACCAAATATAGCAGGAATCACACTAACATCTTGATAATAGTCATGAAATTTCTTGATCAATATCACTTTGGTTATCATGTCCAACCAATTACCATCAATGTGTACATTCTTAAATTGTAAAAGTCTCTCTTCCAACACATCTTGTATCTAGTGATGGCGAACATTAATATACCTTATACGAGAGTGAAGGGTAATTTTCTTGGCCAATTGTATTACACTTTGATTGTCATATCACAACACATATTTTTCTTATTCATGACCCAATTTATAGAGAAATTTTTTTTCGATAACATCTCCTTACACACTTTCGTAGCTGAGATATATTTAGCCTTTATAGTGGAAAGTGTCACATACTTTTGGAGCTTCAACTGCCATGATATAACTCACTTTGCAAAAGTAATCAAATGTCTTGGTGTTAACTTTCGAGAATCATTGTCTCCATCCATATATACATAATATATATCCTTTTAACACAAGTTTTCCTTTATCAAAGAACAAGCACCTAGTGGTTATACCCTGGAGATATTAGAGTATCATTCACAGTTGCCTAATTTTCTTTTCTAGGATTAGACAAGAATTAACTCACAACATCGACAATGTAAGAAATGTTGAGCCTAGTCACACCATGGTATACATAAGGCTACTAGTTAAAGATGAATATGGACCTTTCTCATTTCTTCCTTTTCCTTCTCACTTATTGGACTTTACTTCTTACTCAGTTTGAAATGTTTGAAAGTAGAACGGTAACTAGATTAACTTTGTGAATGCTAAATCTCTCAAGAACTTTCCCAATCTATCATTCTTGAGATAGAAATGATGTTGAGTTATCATTATTCCAAGGATCTACTTCGCTAGTTCCAAATCTTTCATAGTGAATGATTTTCTCAATGCCATGTTAAGTGCAACAATTTCTTCTTATCATGCTCAACAATTAACATATCATCAACATACAATAGAAGTATGATAAAATTATCACCAATGTTCCTTTTCTTAAAGACACAATGGTCAATGTGATTTTAAAGTAATATTAAGCTACGAAAGAGTCAAACTTCTTATACTATTGCCTAGGTGCTTATTCTAACTACAAATACTCTTTTTTCAGTTAGCATAATAAATTTTCTTTTCACAAGGCTATAAATCCTACAAGTTGCTTTACATGTATCTCCTCTTCTAGGTCTCCACGTAAAAATGATATCTTAACACTAAGTTGTTCAATCTCTAAGTCTAGGTTGGTGGCTAGATCAAGAACTACACAAATAGATGACATATTCACCATAGGTCAAAAGATCTCTTCAAATTAACTCCCTTTTTTACCCTTTGACAATGATTCTATCATTGTTTCTCAATTGTAGGTTTTTCTCCTTAATTTTTAACCTGTACACCTATTTGTTCTTCAAAGCTTATCTTTCTTTAGGCAACTCCACTACACCATAAATGTAGTTCTCATGGAAGAATTGCATCTACTCATACACGGCTTCCAACCATTCTTCTTTGTGAACATCAACTATAGCCTCGTTGTAGCTATGATGCTCCCTCTCAATAGTGAGTGTGGAATAATCATTTGAAGGATATTTAGTGGATAATTGTCTTCCTATAGATAATCCCTATAATTGGAGTTGTTTTATAGATTTTACCTTACTAGACTAGATAGGCTATGTGTTATTTGTCTCAATTGATGAAGAATCCTCTGTTGAAGACTCATTATGATCATAAACATAACTGACTTTATCATGATTACTCTTACTGGTTTGTCCCTTTAGATTATTATGTACCATAGGGGATGAATATTTTTAATTAGAGCATATGCTAACCTTGTGTTTAGGTTTCTTTGGTTGCTTGTAATCTTCAACGGTTTGATTTCCAAAAAATACAACATCTCAACTTTTCACAATCTTCTTATTCACAGGGTCCAACAATTAGTAGCCAAACTCATCTAGTAAGCTAAAATATACAAATAATTTTTTCTTCCAATCAAGTTTGAAGCATTCATCTTTAGGGGCTTGGACAAATGCACAACATTTGAATTTTAAAATAGTTATATGAGACCATCTTTTGAATTTTGAAATGGTTATATGAGACCATCTTTCTCGTCCATACTTGCTTTAGCATACCTACATCCAAAAGGGTTGAGGGAGAGTGGTTGATAATTTTGACAGTTATTTTTATGGATTTTACCCTAAATGACTTAAAGAGTTTGACATAACAGAGGATATATAGGACCCTTTCCTTGATAGTCTAGTTTATTCTCTCAACTACACCATTTAATTGTGCAGTCTTTGACACTAATTTTTCAAGGTTGATGCCAAATGAGTTGTAATATGCTTCAAATAGGCCACAGTACTATCCTTTGTATCAACTTTGACATATTTTAACTTTCTTCTTATATCATGTTCCACTCTTGCTTTGAACTCTTTGAATGCCTCGAGTAGCTATTCTTTTATTTTCAACAGAGATAACCAAACCTTTCTTGAATAATCATTAATAAAAGTACCAAAATATAATGCATTGCCAATTAATTTTGTAGACATTGAGCAAACATTATTATTCACTGCTTGTTTTATGCTATATAGCTGACTAATTCTATAGAATGAAACTCTATATTGTTTACCAGATAAATGATAAGTGCATAGTTTAAGTGTTTTAGATTTTCTATGGGAAAGGAGTTCTTTAAGAGGTAGGATTTATAGATCCTGCTAACTTATGCGCTCTAATCTTTTGTGTCATAACTCTAAGTGTGAGTTATCATGGCTGGTATTATCTTCTTTCTTACACAACTTTGTTTGTGTAACATATTCCGAACATTCTTTCATTCCTTTTATGATGATCATGCTATTACTTGAGAGTTTCCATTTTTTGATACCAAATTGATTCATATAGTCAATATCATTGAGCTTTTAAGCAAAGATAAGATTGAGACATATATTAAGGACATATATAACATCTTCAACACAAGCCTGTGCTTTGTTTCGGTAATCAACATGACATTGTTAATCCCCATAATCTTATTGGTTACTTGATTTCCTAGCTTAATTGTACTAAACTTGTCATTTTAGTATGTTTGGAAGAACTCTCCATATAGAGTGACATAGAAGGAGGCACCCAAATCAATAGTCTATGAATTGTCATCATAGGTGATGTTAACATAGTTGTCTTCTCCAATAAGGAAGACATTAACATAATCTTTGTTTGCCACAATGAATATGCTCTTCTCTTCCTTCTTCTTTGGGTCAATCTCGTTTGACTTGATAGTCTTATTCTTATGATCTTTCATGTTCGACATTCAAATTTCTTAAGACTAAGCTTGCCATAATAGTAGCAGTTGACTATTAGGTATGACTTAGACTACCTTTTTGACTTATAATGACCTTTGCTTCTACTCCTTTCATGGGTTTCACTTCTTTTTTGTTATCAACAAAATTAGCCTTGGATTTTGCTAATTTGCCATATTTCTTTCTCCTAGTTTTCTAGTCCAATAGTTATCATTGACAATGCCTATGGTGAAATTTTCTTATGGGATCAAGTTGCTAATTGTAATAGCAAGAGTATGCCAACTTTCAAGTAACAAGCTAAAAAGTAACAAGGCTTGTAACCTATCATCAATCTATATCTTTATGTTCATTAGTTGATTTATGAGCCCCTTGTAGGTGTTTAAGTGCTCAATTATAGTTTGACTGTCCATTTATTCTAACTTGACCAACTGTCTTACTAGGTGGGCTTTACTTTGAGGCATCTCATTTTGAATCATAGATTCGAGTTTTATCTATAATTTGTATGTATTGATGAACATTGATACAAGCTCGAACAAGCTTAGGTGAATAAAATTACAGATCATAGCCATCGTCTTTTAATTTAAGATCTCTCATTATTTATCAAAATTTTCCCTTAGCTTCTTCTCATTCGTGATTGGCTTGTACAAATCTTTGCAATATAGATGGTCCCCATCATTGACTTCTAATAGGAGCAATTCTCATTAGTGAGTTTGAACATATCACCATTATGAGTGATGATATCCTTCATTTAAATCACAAAAGAAGATGATGACCCTTAAATCATGCTTTAATACCACACTTGAGAAAAAATGGATAGATGCTACAAAAGCTCTTTTTCTTGTTTGTGTCATTTAAAATGGACAAGAATAAATTGCAAAAAAAGGAAAGGAGGGCATTGAAATTTTTAAGTAAAAATTTCTCGATGCAAAGAAAATAATATTTTAAGATTACAATGATTTCTTTTCTAGCTTAAACTAGATGTTAATTCATCCTCTTACCCTACTTTGAATGGATTACAATGCTTAAATACCTCACTAATTTATGTTGGATCACTCATATACTCAAGCTCAATAAATTAGATATTTTTTCAAG
This sequence comes from Erythroxylum panamense, assembly GCA_027123425.1. Taxonomy (NCBI): domain Eukaryota; kingdom Viridiplantae; phylum Streptophyta; class Magnoliopsida; order Malpighiales; family Erythroxylaceae; genus Erythroxylum; species Erythroxylum panamense. The sequence goes on along the minus strand of JAOTIZ010000001.1, from coordinate 21,468,516 downwards.
CTCTTCATTCTCTAAATTGACCTTTTTTCTCTCTTGTGGTGTGACTCTTACTTGTATTTTGGATACCAAAGACATCTCCAAATGCTCATAGTTACAATAGATTTGGTGCACCTCCCAAAAGTTACTTCTTCTATCCTTTAGAGTATTCTAGTAAATCATTAAATGACTTATTCCCCATGCTTTTTTAATATTAGTAAATATTTACCAACATTATTAACTTATTTCCTATCCTCTTTATAATAGCAAATCTTCACCATCAATATTAACATATTCGTTATGCCTTTTTTATATCAATAAATCTTCATCAAAATTATTGATTAACTTATGTTGTCCTGCTAATTATAAAGGGAATCCCAACACATATATACCTTCAAGTTTGGCAAGTTTAGATGCACACCTTTCCTAATGCATCTTCACTTTCAAAACCACAGTGATCATTTTTTCTTTCTTTTTTAACTTTATCCTTCTCTCCATTGTTTTTGACCTCTGCCTGTTGTCCGTTGGTTACCTAACAGTTTCTTTATGATGGGTCGTCTATGTTGTTTTTGAAACCTCACGACCTTCCATTGTGACCCGTCATCTCCTTTTGTTGTTTTGATGGAAGATAATAAGGAGTATAAAATCTATGAAACAGTATTAGGTCCCTAAGCTTAACATTTTTTTGTACACACCATCTGATTACATTTTCTTAAAAGCTTAGAAGAGCCCTCTCACCCATTTGAATCTCTCAACATCAATGGCAAGAGGTATGAGATCTAAATTCTTCAATTTTGTTTTTTGTATCGTAATGGACACGTATATCCTTTTCATGTCTAATAGTTAGTATCAGAGCATTTATTTACCTCTATCTTGATGTAATTGAATTTCTGTGATTTTATACATGAATAGGCAATGTTTCTGTTGCATATATTAATATTGTTAAAGTCATTATATTGTGAAATTAATCTTGCATATCTGAAAGAAATTCAATTATGATTAAAATGATTTTGATTCATCAAAAATGGAGTTTTAAAAGCCAAGATAGAGTTGGGTTTTTAAAAGGATCAGATCCAAGTTAAGTTAACTCGACTGAAGGTTGAAGACGATGAACATACGTTTCTCTTTGTTTTTCATCATGAACACCCATCTGACCGTTGTTCACTTCTATTAATTAAGAGAAAAAAACTTTTTATAGGGCCCACTATCAAAAGCTTTGAATTGTGTTTGTTTCATGCATCCCACCATTGTTTGCTTTAATTGTTGCATGAAGTTTGGACAAAATTTTGCTTTATATGAATTTTGAGAATTTTGTATATTATGGGGCCAACTTGGAAAGCTTTGCATGAGTTTTAAAACAAAAAACCTTGTAGTTTGGGGTGTCACAAGTGAAAAGCTTTAAGTTTAAAACTTATAAAGAATAGCAAATAAGAAGTGGACAAAGGTAGTAGTAAATGCTTTTGGTGCATATACGCTTTTCGCCACAGAGTCTGGTAATAGTGTGTAATGTATTATTTATAGTATAGTCTATAAATATTTCAGCTTTGATAAATTAGCCTAATTTTGTTGAATTGCATTATTTAAATCATTTTTTGATTTTAAATTCATGTATATGTTTATTCATGCTAATATATAATATTGATGCATGATTAATTAGTTTTTAAAGGATTATGTGGAACCTTTATTATTAATATTTTGCATAAAATGAGGTGTTATGTGATTAATATAATTTTAATTAGTTGAAGATTAGCAACATCTTTGATTAAGAAAAGTTATATATTAAGTGCTATGGATCATATCTAGTAAAATGACACCAATTGTAATTAATTATATTCAAATATAATAAATTTTATCCCACAGGAAGATTTATTATATTTGCATGGTTAATTAGGATGGAATAGTAAATTATCTTTTTCTTAATTTACCTACAGGTATTAAGAAAAGGAATATAATTTGATAGTTTCATCATAAAGGTTTATGTATGAATCTTTTAATTAAAGCTTAGCCCGCATGCAGTTTTAATTGTTATATAATTCATATTTGAAATATGATTGCATGTTTTAACATTGGTAAAATATGATACATATTTCTTTGCTTCAACAAATTTAGTGACATAAGCATATTTATTTAAATTATGTGTAGTTATTCAACCTGTGAATTTTTCTTATATTCAAGAATTGAATGGTGATAACTATAAAATATGGAAAGAGAGGATTCTCCTCCAATTAGGGTGGATGGACATTGATTATGCTATCTGAAAATATGAACCATCTGCACCTACTAAAATTAGAACTCAGACTTAAATTGCTCTTTACGAACATTGAGAGCGATCTAATTGCCTCAGTATGATGTACGTAAAGACCAAAATTCATACTAGTATTCGTGGTTCTATTGGAGAGTGTGGTCATGTTAGGGATCTACTAAAGACTATTGATGATCAGTTTGAGTCTTTAGATAAGGCCCTAGCAACACCTTGATGACTAAGTTATCATCAATGAATCTCACAAGTGTTAGAGTTGTGCGTGAGCATATCATAAGAATGAGGGCCATTGCAGCTCAGCTAAAGTCTCTTGAGGTTGAGATGTCTGAGTCTTTCCTTGTGCATTATATAATTAATTCCCTTCCACCTCAATATAAACCCTTTAAAATATTTTACAACACATATAAGGATAAATGGTCTATCAATGAACTGTTGACCATGTATGTTCAAGAGGAAGGGAGGTTGATAATGGAATTGGGAGAAAGTGCACATATAGCCACAGAAGGAAGGAATAAAGGGCAAGTCAGATAAAAAGGAAAGGGTAAAATACCAGTCCATATTGAGATCAAAAAGGATTTCAATCCTAAATGTCACTTCTAGAAAAAGAAAGGGCACATAAAGATGGATTATGCCAAATTTAAGGCTTGGCTTATAAAGAAAGGTATTTCAATCTCACTTGTTTGTTATGAATTTAATATGGTTGATGTTTCTCATAACACTTGGTGGATTGATTCTAGTTCTACAATCCATATTTCCAATACCTTGCAGGGTTTTCTAAACCATAGGAAGCCAATGGGCAGTGAACGGTGTATCTATTTGGGCAATAAGATGCGTTCACATGTAAAAGTTGTTTCAACATGCAAATTAGTTTTGAATTCTGTTTTGTTTTAAATTTGGAATGAACATTTTATATTCCAAGTTTCTCTAGAAATTTGATTTCAGTTTCAAGACTTGTACCTTTAGGATATTTCTTTAGCTTTTCAAATACATCATTTAGTTTATATCATGGATCTAATCTTGTTGGGAATGGTATAATGATTGATGGTCTTTTCCAAATTAATTTGCAAGAAAATATTTTTCATAATACAATGCATGTCCATAATAATGTTGGTATTAAAATATGTGTTATGAATGAACAATCCTCTATGTTATGTCACTAAAGATTGGGACATATTTCCCTTGAAAGAATTAAAAAATTAATGAATGATGGAGTACTTAATATTCTGGATTTTACTGACTTTGATGTTTGCGTAGACTACATAAAGGGAAAATAGACCAACAAGAAAAAGAAAGGTGGCAAGAGGAGTTCAGACATATTAGAGATCATACATACAGGCATTTGTAGTCCAGAAATAAACTCGTATGGTCAAAAATACTTCATCTCATTTATAGATGATTACTCATGATATATGTATCTCTACTTGCTTCATAAAAAGAACGAAGCATTAGATGCCTTTAAGGTATTTAAAAAGAAAGTAGAGAGACAATGTGGTAAGCAAATAAAGATCGCGAGATTATATAGAGGTAGAAAATTTTATGGTAGATACACTGAGGATGGACAAACACTGGTCTATTTACGAAGTTTCTTCAGGAGCACGGGATAATAGCTCAACACACCATGCCGGGGTCTCCAAACCAAAATGGTGTAAGAGAAAGAAGAAACTAAACATTATTAGACAAGGTACGAAGTATGCTTAGCGACTCTAAACTTCCTAAATTCTTATGGAGTGAAGCTCTTAAAACGACAATCTATATATTAAATTAAGTTCCAACCAAGGCTGTTTCAAAAACACCATTTGAGTTATAGAGTTGGAAACCAACTTTGTGACATATACGCATTTGGGAATGCTCGTCTGAAGTAAGAGTTTACAGTCCACAAGAAAAGAAACTGAATCCAAGGACTATAAGTGGCTATTTCATTGGATATGCTGAAAGGTTCAAAGGGTATATATTTTATTGTCCATCTCATAGTACTAGGTTTATGGAATCAAGAAATGCAAAGTTTCTTGAGATTGATTTGATCAGTGAGAGTGATCAATCTTGGCACTTAGTTTTTGAGAAGGATCATTATGAAATACAAACTCCTACTTCAAATAATATATTGATTGTCATTTATAACATCCTTTAAAGTCAAACGGGTGTTGAACAACTAGTTATTGAAGTTCCACAAGCTACTAATGACAATTTAGTTGATCCAATTGTTTAACAATCACTAGAGGTTGTTAAGTAACCAGTTGTATAAGCTTCTCTACAAGAGGGCGCTAATACAACATTAAGAAGATTAACTAGAGAGAAGAAATTAGCAATACCTAGTAATTACATTGTGTATTTACAAGAAATTAACTATAATATTGGAGCTGAAAATGACCTTGAAATATTTTCACAAGCCATAAGTTGCAATGAATCTCAATTATGGTACAATGTCATGATAGATGAGATGAATTATATGGCATCTAACAAAGTCTGAGATCTTGACGAGTTGCCTAATGATGCAAAGGCCATTGGATCTAAATGGGTTTTCAAGACAAAAAGGGGCTCATTAGGCAACATTGAAAGATATAAAGCTAGACTTATTGCCAAATGATTTACTTAATAAGAAGGAATTGATTACACAGAGACCTTTTCTCATGTATCTAAGAAGGATTCCTTATGAGTGATTATGGCATTAATTGCCCATTTTGATTTGGAACTACATCAAATGGACGTGAAAACGACGTTCCTAAATGGAGATATAGAGGAAGAAGTTTATATGAAATAACTAGAAGGACTCTCCTCTAATGATGGGGAGCATTTGGTATGTTAGCTTAAGAAATTCATATATGGATTGAAACAAGCCTCCCATCAATGGTATTTGAAATTCCATGATATCATCTCTTCATATGGTTTTTTAGAGAATATCATGGATCAATGCATACATCAAAAAGTTAGTAGGAGTAAAGTTTGTTTCCTTGTTCTATACGTGGATGATATTCTACTTGTCACCAATAATAAGGTTTGCTATATGAGGTGAAACAATTTCTTTCTAAGAATTTTATATGAAGGATATAGGTGAGACATTAAAATCATTGGCATTAAGATTCGTAGGGACAGATCTCAATACATTTTGAGTCTACAGATCTCAATACATTTTGGGTCTATCGTAATAATCCTATATCAATAAGGTCTTAGAAAGATTTTGGATAAAAGATTATTCATCAAGTATAGCACCTATTATGAAAGGTGATAGGTTCAATTTAAACCAATACCCAAAAAATGAGCTTGACAGGGAACAAATGAAAAATATTCCATATGCTTATGCTGTAGAGAGCTTAATGTATGCTTAGGTTTATACAAGACCTGACATTGCATTTATTGTTGGAATGTTGAAAAGATATCAGAGTAACCCAGGTAAACCACTGGGGAGCTACCAAAAAGGTGATGAGGTACCTTCAAGGGACCAAAGATTACATGTTTTTGTATAGACGAATTGGCAATCTCGTAGTAGTTAGCTACTCAGATTCGGACTTCGTTGGTTTTATTGATTCACGAAAGTCAACATCTGGATATATGTTTATGTTTGTTAGTGGAGTGGTATCCTGGAGGAGTACCAAACTTTGACTGCTACTTCTACCATAGAGGCTGAGTTCGTTTCTTGTTTTGAGGCTACCTCACATGATGTATGATTAAAGGGTTTCATATATGGGCTTAGAATTATGGATTCCATTTCTAAGCCATTAAAAATGTACTATGACAATTTAGCTGCAGTTTTCTTGGACAAAAACAACAAGAGTGATAGTCCAAGTAAACACATCGACATTAAGTATTTGGCCATTAGGGAATGTGTCAAAGAGAATAAAGTGGTCATTGAACACATCAGCATTACATTAATGATTGTTGATCCTTTAACAAAAGGCATGCCACCAAAGAGTTTTTAGGATCATGTTGCTAGAATGAGACTCGGTTCCATTTTGTGATTTATTATCTGTACTTTCATGAAACTCTTATTATTTTTGTTGTTTTCTCATTTTGGTGCATAAATTTTTATTTTGTGAATAACAACTATTATGGACCTAGAATAAGCATAAATGTTTATTCATTTAGTTGAAGTGGAATAAGAAATAGGATGCATCGTGATACATGGAAGATAATGCTCATATTTAGAGAACTTATCACCATGATTCGTGCATTTGGATCCTTTAATTAAGTAGAGGTTTTATGACTTTTAGCTTATATCTATGACCCAAGTGGGAGACTGTTGTCCATTGGTTACCTAGTGGTTTCCTTTTGATGGTTGTCTCTACTGTTTTTGAAACCTCACAACCTTCCACAGTTCCACTGCGAACCGTCATCTCCTTATGTTGTTTTGATAGAAGACAATGGGGAGTATAAAATCTGTGAAACGATATTGGGTCCCTAAGTTTAGCATTTTTCTACACATACCATCTAATTGCATTTTGCTAAAAGCTTAGAAAAGCCCGCTCACCTATTTGAATCTTTCAACATCAATGGCAGGAGGTATGAGATCTAAATTTTGCAATTCTTTTTTTTATTGTAATAGATATGTTTATCGTCTCTTTTCATATCCAGCACTGTCTTCATTCTTGTCACTATCATTGTTCCTGTTGGACTTCTTCTTCTAAAAACAAGAAAAGAAGTACAAAAAATCATTAAAAAACAAAAAAATGTAGATGTTAGTAAAAGGAAGTAGACCTATAACCCAAAACATTTTTGAACATTTAAATGAAAATAATGTCATTTTTTAAGGAAAAGTTCGAGTTGTCAGGCCTTCAATTGAAACTGCATTCTCTCACCCTAAATTCAATTAGTTTAAACATGTTCGGTAATTTCTAATCAAACTCCGGTAGTCATCCCTACTTGCTGTAGCGTTTACCTTTTTATGGGTAAGATAAAAAAGCAGCAACAAAAATGGGTCACAAAAAATGGACATACCTAGCTTAAAAAATTAATTAATATGATTTGTGAAATTCAGTTTTCTTTGTAACCAAGAAATTGGTTTATATTATCTATATATCAAGAAGACATTGATGACGGCAGACATCCTTTGTTGTTGTGTTTTTTCCTTTTTGGAAATTACATTATACACAGACTTGATTATTGTCGACTGTGAAACTGAGAATGTGACAGAACAATTACAACCATGGATATGAATTTCGTACTGTACCGGTTGAAAATCGGTACCGGTACCGGTATACTTCGTTCTAGTGTCAAATTCCGGTCGGTATCGGTCGGTACTGAAAACTTCCGATCCATTACGGTAAATATAATCATCTCCAGGGACCATTTTGTAGAAAAACAAGATCTAACCCTAAAAATCTACCCCCTCCCCAATTGCCTTCTGCTCTCTGCCGCCTCACACTCAGTCTCTTCTATCTTTGATTCTTCTCTCTTTCCGTCGTCGTCCTCTCACCTCTCGGAGTCACCGTCTGTCTCTCTCCGCGTCGCCGACGCCGTCCCTCCCTGGTTTGGTGGTCTCCTTAACTCCTCCTCTTCTCCTCTATCGTGGAATCGTGGTTGTCTCCTACCTTTGTCCACGACGCCTCCCTAGTCTGGTCTCCTCGGCTTGCCTCGCGTCTTCATCAGGTCAGGTCGTCTCCCTCTGCGGCCGACTCCCTCTGTCGCAACATCATCGGCCCACCGATCCACCAAACGCACCACCGAAGGATTTTTCTGGGTTTGTGTTTTATGATTTCTGTTATTTATCTTGTTTTCCACTTGTTTCTACTTGATTTAACATTTTATTGTGTTGGATGATGGATTGGATGATGAATTGGTTTATTTC
>JAOTIZ010000001.1:21441629-21460401 GCA_027123425.1 Erythroxylum panamense | reverse complement strand
ATTTCATATTAATTGTCATTATTATTTACTATTAAGATTTTTGAAAGCATGGTTGATGTAAACAGTAAACTAGTAAAATATACAGTACAACTGTACAATATACTAATATGGACTATTTTGTAATTTTTAAAAATTTCAGGAACAATTTTATAAATTTAAAAAATTACCCTAAACGATACCTGGTATCAACCGATACCGGTATAGTTCTATTCCAAAATTATACTAAGCCTGATACGGTATTCATAAGTGTGATTGCAACGGTGGGGCGCATGCAACGCCAAGCATAAATTTGGCAACGTTCAAGTGTCAAACAGAAACCCCTTCCCAAGAGTCATCATCTTATCATCTGTGGTGCAATATAAGCTTCCTCTTTTCGTCTTAGACAGTAAGCATGCAGAGGATAGAGAGTGGTAGGAAGGAGGTCACATGGCGGCTCGAACCAGGCTCTCTCTTTGTATCCTATTTTTCTCCATATATCACTAAAAAGAGCTTATTTTCTCCATTGCCCTCCTTCTGACGATGCAACAACATTTTCTTACAAGCAGTTAATCTCCAATTTATTGAAAATATAGAAAGAAATTCGTAAGCTGGACTCTTCAATAAATAGTTCCTGTAACATCTAGTAGTCTAAAAGTATTGATTGTATTAAAACAGACCTGAGATTTGACATAGCATAAGATTGCATTCGATAGAAATCAACCATAATCTGGACAAAAGTTAAACATCTTGGCCTGAACATTTGGACAAAAGCAAATGGATATCACCAAGAAAGCTACTACCTTTGGGCCTATGCTCTCTTCTCACGTACCCAGAAGCATCACTCGCACTATACTCCACAAGCCCAACTCTTCCTCTTGCCTCCCATAGCCTCTCTCCAAAGCTTCTGTTGGCATAGTACGTCTCTGCGTCAATCAAGATCCCCCCTTTGACATCCAAATCGCTTTCTTTGACCTTCATTACCCGAATTGGAAGCCTCTCGTAGTGCCCACAGTTTGTACCTTCCAGTTCGTCAACTGTGCCGAACCCACAAGTAGAAACAGAGTAAAGCTCGCCGGTGACGCGGTGACCAGCCCCGGGGAGGTTGATGAGAAAAGGGATTCCGTGGGGTCCAATAACGAGAGGATATGGATGGTGGGTAAAGTAAGTGCCAAGGTAGGAGGCTTGGTTTTGGCTGATGAGATCATGTAGGAGGTTGTAGTTTGGAAAATCTCGCTTGAGAGTGCCGTACGTGAAGATTAAGGTTTGCTTCGATTTGTCGATTGTTGCTGTTGTTGAGTCGGTATCAGCCATAGCCACTAGGATTTAGGAACAGAGTCAGATTGACGGAGAGCCTAGTGTTAGATTGATCCCGACGCACTCTTACCCTGAACTGTCTGGGCCTTGAACAATCTATTCTGGATATTTTGGGGCCTACATCAAACTCTAGAGTCCATAAACATATCCCGAACGAAGATCCTCCGAACAAAAAGACCAAGAAGAAAATTCCAGCACCCCAAGTCCCATTCTTTGACGTGTCTTGATAAAGGACAATTAAATATGGGAGCGATCGTAATCATTTTTGTTGTGCAGTGAAGTTTTAAATTCTCCCTAGAAATGTCAGTCCATTTTGAAAGGGAAATTCGTTGATTCAACTTAAGATTTCAGATACAACTTCCAAACATCTAAATACGATAAGCATTTTAAAATTTATCGGCCTCGGCCTCAAACTGTAACTAAGATGAATAAACCTTAAACTTAATTACTCTATTTTGAAATTTGACAATGAAAAGCATTGTCTTTTCATTCTTGACAAATGAAAAGCGGATCGTTAACTTCGGGAGTTTCCTTAGCCATCCACGAAGCAATAGAAAAGATTGGAATCGGTGACGGTGGGACAGCACAGTTGTCAGAGGTTGCGCATAATTCGGGGAAAAGCAGTGCCCTGTCACTTAGCTTGACTTTTTTGCCTTCGATTAGATGCCTCATCGAACTCATCATAGCTTAATCACTCACCGTCCTGGTATGCATATGATGTGAATGCTAAGATATATCGACATCTTTTCTGGTTCTCCCTTTCATCTCTCTTTTCCTGAATACTATTTTTGACTTTCATTAAATTTTCGGCTTTCTTTAGTTTTGTTACATAAATTATTCTAATGAGAATCACAATTATAAATGCAATTTCCGTTATCTATTAAATTTGAGTTATTTATTTATTTGTTTTGAGTTCAAGGAATTTGGGCGTCATGCCACCGAGTGATGAAAGGTCTAAATGAATGAAGTTGAAAACGATTCGTCAGTGCTCGTGGGAGATTTTTGTCAGAAGCGAGGGGCTTTTGTCGCCACTATGCAAGCAAAGAACGACAATGCCGTTTTGACGGACACGATTTTCTGTCCAATTTTATGGTGTCTTATTTTATCTCATAAATTTCAGTCATTCATTTATGGGAAATCCGTGTTCATTTATATAGGATCCATGCGGGACCTACATAAATAAATGGCTAAGATTTATGGGACACAATAAGACACCATAAAATTAAACAGAAGATTTGAACTATGTTACTAAGTGCTTTACATAGCAGGGAATGTCCTCTCCCTTCCATGTAAGACTCGGAAGTAGTGTGGAAATGGTCTAATTGAAAAGGAAGAGTGCTGATATAAATAATGAGAAGAAAAATCAAATTTAGGCTTTACTAAATCTAAAAATAAAAATTAAATTAAAAATAAACAACTCAAACTCAATTTAAAAATATTTACATTTGAATTTGATGATTATTTTAAAATAGACCAATCATAATAAATTAACAAAAAATATATTAGTTTCATTTAAAATTAAATTATATTTTAAATTCAAATATCTAAATCTGATTATATTCAATTTTAACCTAAATAATCCAAAATCAAACAAGAGTTTGTTCAATTTATTATCAACACTAAAATCAAACGGTTAAACCTTTTGAATAAAAAGCAAACAGCTAATGCAGCATTATGATCTACGTAATAATATATCCATCCATGGAAACAACTGGAAGTTGACCCACTTGTCCCGAAAGCATTAGTAAGCGATTTTCAAAAATCCTTATTGCCAACTTATGGTAAAATATTATGGTATGATCAACTTATCGATATTTGTTTTTATAAAACAATGAAATTCATAATAATTATTATTACATATATATTCAATAAATTATCAAATATTTGCAACAACTAATAAATTGTTTAATAAGTTTTTTTTAAAAGTTGAATAATAATTAAATTAACTATAGCAAAGCTATGTCAAAATTACAATGAGCTCACCATAAGCAAAATAACAAACTAAGGTACAAAGTTAAAAACAAATCAAATTACAAATGGAAATAAATTGAACAATTGGCATTACAGATTCCACTGGATCTTCATGCTAATGGATAATGCAAGCTGATTGGAATTAGCTATCAAGATTCAAGGGCCTAGATCCAGTTGACAATTTCATTAGCTAAATTGTATTTGTGAACCTCTTCAATATTCCTGTAAATGCGCTTTTTTCTTTCCTTCTATACAGAATAGATTATAGTCGTAAAAAGTAATTTTGTACAAGAGGCAGTGATGAAGCCAGAAATTTAAAATAGGAGGATCCAGATATCTATTTTTTTTTAAATTTTAAGGGGCTCAATACACCACTAGTCTACAAATAACTTTGCCCACTATAAAATTTTAATATTTTAATATTTTTGGGGGGCCCAATGCCCCACTGAGCCCCATATGACTCCGTCTATGACAAGATGGCATCATTCAATCTCAGTTGGGTAGTATGGATGATCCAATTTATCGAAAAACTTCAATCGTAATTTGAGAAGGTATCAGGCAACAAGTGTAAAACTCTATTCCAACTCACTTTAGAGTAATTGCATTGAAAGAATAAATGCTCTCTATTTTCTTCCAGCTCCAAAGAACACAAATTGGGTCATAAATTCCATACGATATGTTTTTTGTACGAAGCCTATTTTTAATGACTAGTCAAGTGAAAATAGAGATTTTGTGATTGAGAGAATGTTTCCAAAAACGATTGAACCAAGAAACATTTCTTTCATCTTTTTGAAAAGTTTTATAGTAAGACTTGTTGGTAAACTTACCTTAGGCATCTGGGACCAGGTGATGGAATCATGCCTATTGATAAATTACTCTTCGAGAGTAATACTAACACAGAGTTATAGTAGGTCCTTTTTTGTTAATAAATTATTGTTATCTTTTGAATATGTCAGATATAAAATGTCAAATATAATATTATAAATATATCACTTAAAATAATAATTTAAGTCGATTGAAATTTTTTATTCAACAGATATTTTGCAACTTGTTATGAATAGATCATTAAAACATATATTTAAAAATTTTATTCAATTGTTATTTACATGTTTCTGTATATTTTTCTATCAGTCAACCATTTTTTTAAAGTTTCAATTAAAACACAACATGTTACCTGATTTGACTATCAATTTATTAAATTAAATGCTACTTATTCCTCTAATTGAATCGTTTCTTCAGAACAGTACCAACATAAGTTATAGCCAATGAACCACCCCCTTGGAAGCAACACTATAATAAATTATAGCATATCACTGATCTTTACCTTTTGATTCTTACCATATAAGTGATTGCATGCAATGTCTCTAATTTAACAAAGGAAGTTTGGTGAACAAGTAAGCGGTTTGTCGTATGTCTGTCGCAAGTGTGTGGATATAAAAGAAGAGTTGATGAGCTAATCGAAACATCCCTTTCTTCCAGCCCAGAGACCACAATTCAATCTAATAATGAAAATGAGAAATATTAAAACCAAAAAGTTAGATGTTTGTTTGCCTTCTCGAACCAAGCCGAAAACGACAGCGTCACGTGGAGGGTTGGGCATTGATTCTCACGTGGGTCCTCGTTATGACCTTTCATCCTTACTTACTCTTACTTGGGAGTAATGAGGCTCATGCATGCATCACTTGCTGAAGAATATTTAGAAAACAAACTATGATGATTCATATCTAAAATTAATTATAATTCTTATTTAACAATGTTCAAAGTGATATAGATATTCACAAGTAGCAAATACAAAAGTCACAAATGTAAAACAAAAAAACAAAAACTTAAATATTAAATTACAAATACAGATATGAGATAGAATTAATTTTTTTAGAATATCAAAACAAATATATACTATATAATTAACGAAATTTTTAAAAAGTATAGAAATAAGTTTGCAGAATGTATATAAATTGTTAAAATTTTGTGTTCGTGATAATTATAATGCTAGATTAATCCTAAAGATTTAATATTAAGTAGTAAAAAAGTAATAATAAAATCGTGTTAATTACTTATATTCATATAAATTTGTAAATATGTCAAAAGGTCATCTCGTAGAATATTCCAATATAATAAATTTAATTTAAGCAATCACTTTTATAAATTATAACTCTCCGTTTTATTTAAAAATAAAAAGAAGAAGAAAAAAAGTGAACTATTTGTTAAGCCATTCTCGTGTAGGAAAACTTGGAATCTAGTGCACAATTCCAGAATAAAAAAAAGAAAAATAATAATAATATCCCATCAATTTCTACAGCTTGTCAAGAAAGAGCTAGCTATTGAAGGGGACCTTCAATGGGGCCAACTGGATGTGAAAATAGGTTAAAGAAGCATACGAATGTGCGAATTGAAGATTGATCTGCTGTTTGTCCTGAAAGGTGTCCTTCACCCTCTGTACAATGAATTTAACAAATATTCAAACCTTTCGTTGAGTACCTGCATGTATCCTCTACACATGCACCTTTTTATCTTATGATTGTTGTACTTTCTTCATTTGAATGATCTTTATTTGATGTATTATAAATAAAATACTTGCTAAATTAGTTATTTAGAATTAATTTACATATTCAATTTAAGTAATATTTATAAATTTAAATGTGTTTTTATTTCTAATTAATTATTCTTTTTAAATTAAAATCTTTGCATTAGGATTATGAATAAAACACTTGTCAAATTAATGATTTAAGATCAAGGGATATGTTAAATTTAAATAATATTTATAAGTTTCCTTATATATTCATACTTTTCAAGATTAAAATGAAGATAACAACTATTTGAACCTTCAAATTAGCCACTTAAATTATTTCTTAAAAGCGCATCACCTTCTTCGTTCGTTCCTTTTATGCAAACATGGCTCGTTTTGACCGAAATCGCTGCAAAGGTAATGATAAAAGTGTATATTTTATAGTAATCGTGAACTTGGTGACGTTCTAAATTATGATTGGCGTAGTCTGACCTTTTTCTTATTCTCTAATTCAGTGGTTTGGCTTTCAAATCCCAAAATACAGAGACCATAATTAGTTAGGAAAGCTCAACTAATTAGTCATGATGACTTATGAGAGATTTTGTCCGTTCAAAATTTTTGAATTAAGTCGTATTCAAAGTAGTGGTCAATACTGCTTAAAACATTCCATCGCACTTTGTTGAATATGTATAGCTGCACTTGTAAAACAATTATAGGATCGATTTGTTTTGCGCGTACCTGTATTCATGATCTCGTGTTGTTAAGACGTTGATTTCGTTAAACGAGTTTTATTTCCTCTCGTCTTCTTTCGTTATGATTCTCTCAATGGTTAAGAAATTAAAACATTCCATAAGTTGTTGCAACTTATATACCATTACCAAAGGACATGTCCTTTGAAATTAGAAGAGAGAGAAAAAGGATCTATGACCTATTTGAGACCCAGTCGGTAATATCCAATAATCATTATCTTAGGTGCGTTTCATAGGACTCCATACAATAAATTACATGGGACATAAAATAGTCTAACAGCACTTGCACATGATAATGTCACTTTTATTCATCCTTCTGTTCTCACTTATTCGATATTGGTTTTCATCATACCTTGTTAGTGCTGCATCATGAGTATCTTTTAGACAATCTTATTTTTTATTACAGTTACCACCCAATTAATTTATCTTATCAATTCCTCAAACCAATGTCCCCTTTTCAGAGCTTTATAAGAAATATTACCTGAACTCATGGAATGCAGTGCATTGAGTACATGCACAAAAGGAGATATAAAAGGGAATCTAGAGCTGTGACATACTGAGCTCTGAGCTTTTACTTACTGCAATGAGTCGTCCTTGAAGCCATTTTTATCATTTGTTTCTGTTTGCTTGGATGTTTCTTAAAGCAAGCTCTCTAGACTTGGAACAATCATACATTGTGGATGTGTCAAATACCCTTTTATTTCCTTTAGCCCCCACCCAGTGTCCTCTTCACACCAATCAAACCCCATAATACACCAGTTTCTCCGGTTGGCTTCCCTCTGTTCAAAGACACTTTTCTTAACCTACCCACTATACTTTTCTTTTGGTGATTGGATTGGTCATGAGTTTGAAGCTTTCTTTTTTTTCTTTTTTCTTTTACAAAATGTTGAACTACGATGACTACCTATTAAAGGTGAAGTTCTTTAATCTTATTACAGAGGTTAAGACATCACTCTAACTTGTATAAAAGATAAAGGGACTACTTCCAATACTTAATTTATAGCGTATAAGATATATAACAAGCAAGCAAATATGTTGAAGACACATATACATATAGGTTTCAAGAGTTTCTGTACATTTTGAGGCGAGATTATAAAACATTACTAAACTATTCGTTTTTCTCTTTCCCTTGTGCTCAACTGGTAAATTAAATTATAAATTTATTGATAATAGAATAATTTATTTATTGAATCGATTTAAGAAAGAGTACACGAAGAAGGGAAGAGTACGCATTGATCGTAGGAAACATCTTAATTACTTTTGAACACATGATGGAATTGGGAATGTCATCTTGAACAAGTATGGAGTAAAATACGACTGAGAAGCCAATCAAGGGAAAAAGGATCTAATAAAGTCAAAACCCTTTTCCTTGTCTGGTGATCAAGACGTGTGTCCACACCCCACAGTGACAATGAAAGGGTTAAGGCACTGATTTGATGGAGTTCGGTTTTGGGATCAAATCGATCTTCTTGCCCAAATGACATGAAAAATCTAAAATGAGATATGTTGGAAGTAAAATGAAAATGAAAAGTTTAATTGATTGATATTTAAAACAATGATAAATTATTTAAGCCTTTTCTCTCTTTTTTTCCCCTACTATGAAAGGGAAGGTTCACTTGTCTGCATTAATGGATGGATGGATGGAGGGATGGAGGGGGAGCCCATTGAATAATTAAATTGTAATAATTTAGGAGGCATAAGAAGATAACATGTGATCTAAAACAAGGCAATATGATTATGGAATACTCCAACTACTAACCTCCAAAATAGTTAATTAGAGAGTGATTCATCGATTCAAGTAGACTCAGCTGCCAAAGAAAAAGTTCCGTAAGGTAATTGATAGGTTCATATCAGCGTTGTATGATTTGCATGTAAGAACAATTTCGTTCCTGTGATAATATTCCAATTTCCAAATCTTATGATGCAGAAAAAGTGATATATCAAATCATTGATTCATCCTCAACTACTTGGTTATTGTTTTCCTAATAAACTTATTTTTATCAAGAATAACAATACTAAAATCTAACAATTGTTTAATAGTTAATCAAATTTACAATGTATTTTATAAGAGATCAAAATTTTAAAAACACACTAATGAATGTAAGGTAATTTTCTTATTATGATGAATTATCTAAAAGTGGAGATTGACTCATTAATTATTTTGATTCATACTAATTATTATTAGCCTCCACAATAATGATTAAAGAAAGGATTTCTTAGGAGTCCCCGTAAATGATTTATGTATGCTAACACTACAAGAAAATCATAAATTACCGACATAAAATTATTAACGGAACAAATATCATAGCTAATTAGAAATTGAAAATCAATATTTGTCGGTAATATTGTCGTGAAAAATTCTACTTTGCGACAGACAAAATTTCCATTGGTCCAACAGTATAATCGCTCCCTCTATAAATTTACACAGAAATAATTGGTTCAATAATCAAGCGTTGGGGTTTACCGACAGTAATGTATTCCATCGGTGATTTTCTAATGATCTGGCCACTTCATCATCGTTTTAAATAAATTGAAAACGATATCGTTTGGTTTAATACCAAATGATGTCATTTTTGTTCGGGTTTAAACCCATCCCGAACCTTGCCTCCCTCATTTTCTCCTCATCGTCGTTGCTCGTCCTTTTCTCCTCATCGTCGCTCACCCATTGCGTGTCATCGTCGTCGTCTTCCTTTAATCGTCAGATGAGCTAATATTTTATTCTTTGATTGTTTTTTTATGACGTCATTGAGTTTTACTTGTTACTGTGTTTTGTGTATTGCTTTGATTGTCATTGTCTTCTTTTCTTTGTTTTGGTTATCTTCTTTGACTCTAGCTCCATCATCTTCCTTCACGTGGCTCAATGACTTCTTCTGCGTGTTGGGTTTTATTATTCATTGAGTTTTTCTGTACTTGGTTTAATTTGGGTATTTGTTTGTGGTTTGAACCTTCCATTTGAACTTGTTGCACTTTTAATGTAAATGATCTACACCAACCAAAACTTGTTTGTAGTATGAACTTCGGTTTGTGGCTTTAAATTTTAAATATTGTTAATCTAAATTTAAGTATTGTTAATCTAAATTATTAGCTATAAAATTTAAGTATTGTTAATCTCTATCATTAATACATTTTCTTATTAGTTGTGTTTAGTTGTTACATTCTTAAAGTTGGGTTTATCAATGAATTAATATAACATGGGTTTGAATTATAGTTCCAAATATCTGAATTTTGTTAATGGATTATTTCATTGATACTCTCTTAATTGATTAGGTTATCTTTACTTTTCATGTTTTTACCCCATTTTTGGTTGGATTTTTTCTATTTTTCTTTACGTATATTTGTTTTGTGATGGGATTGATAAATAAATGATTTTAGAGGTTTTGAAGAACTTTAATATGAGTTTTCTTGCAAATGACATTATGGATTGAGGACTAAGGTTTTGTTTATGTATCAATATAAGAGGGGTTTGAATGTTAAATAGATATACTATGACTTTCCTGCAATTTTAGAGGTTCATATGGTCAATTAGTAAATTCATATAGGAAGCATTTTAACATTTTTATAGCTGCTAAGTTGCCATTTTACATATACTTAATATTAGGTGTTGCATCACTCATTTAGGCTAATATGAGAATATATAGCATGATTATGAGTTAATTTGTTAAATTTTTAGGTTTTAAAATCATGATGTGATGTCTAAGTCCATAAACTACTATAAGAAAACAGTTAACTAAAGTTATAATATGAAGATTATTTATTTCAAAGCTTTTGATGCTATCAATTAGAACTTCATTCTAGCTTTTAGGATTTCCTATCTAACTTACTTTAGGATTTTCTATCTAATTTTTTTTATAAAATGTGAGAAATTGAAGATGTACAACATATCATTTAAGGATTATTTTTTGTTTTCATATATAGTTAAACATAAAAACCCTTTTTGTGTGCTAGGTCCAAGTCATTGATGAGTTTTTACGTTCTTCTTTAATAGTCTAACTATTTATGTTTGGGTTATGTTTGAATCATTGATGATAGTCTAACTATTTATGTTTGGGTTATGTTTGAATCATTGATGAAGAGATGTATGATTACATAAGCATTTATTATATGTGGAATTAGTTTGAGATCTTATGAATGATTTGAGGTACAGTAAACCCCTAGGATGATATATAGGCTAGAAACACGTGATGTAGCTCTCGTGAAGCTTATCAGTGAAATAATGTCACATACCATAGTTTTGAAATCAATTGTAGGTGATTAATTCGATCACGTAATACTTCAACTTTGATGTGATTAATGCAAACTTAGTATTATCATAAGAAATTAATACGTTTTATAGACAAGACATTTCTTTCCATAATAAACCCTTAGCATGGTATATAGGCTAGAAACCCGTGACGTAGCTTTCGTGAGGCTTATTAGAGAAAAATTCCACGAGCCTAGGAGTCACAACGAGAACTTGTTTTCTTGATTCACAAGTGTAAACAATGCCACGTACCATAGGTTTGAAATCAATTGGAGGTGATTAATTCAATTGGTTAATATTTAGATGTTGTGTAAAGTTTAGGTGTTTTGTAAACTTTGGGGAACATGAAGGATACTAACTATGGAATCACTATTTGAAATTAACAGTTTTGTATAAATGAGTAATGTTGATAGATCTTAGATGCATGGATGATTAACACTTGATGGTTTCATTATCCTGAGTTTATTAAGGGAGTTGAAGTTTTTATTCATTATGCATGTTCTCAACCTACATATATGGATGGCCCAAAGATCAGATGTTCATGTAAAAAGTGCAAACACATTCGTTTCCTTCCTATTGATGAAGTGAATGGGCATTTGTTGAGAAAAGAGTTTGTCTCAAATTATTTTGAGTAGATACAATATAGGGAACCATTGATTTATAGCACCTCAAGGAGTAATGAAGTACAATCGTCAGTGAACTTAAATTAGTTTGAAGGGGGGATTGGATTTAGAACAAATAATGTTGATGCAAATGAAAATCCTTACATGCAAATAGTTTATGATATAGTCGATTATACCTTTCAGGAAAATATAGAAAATCTTGAAGAAGAACCAAACCCACATGCAAATTTTTTTTTTGATTTACTATACCCAGCTGAGCAAAAATTATGGCCAATTGTGAAACAATGACTCAATTGTCTTTAATTGTTCGAATATTGAACATAAAGTCTAAAAGGCATATTTCTGATTGTAGTTTTGATAAAATTCTTAGATGATATAATGAATCATTACTTCTTGATCATACAATGGTTGATAGTATTTACAATATGAAGAAACTTATTAGGGGTCTTACTTTGTCTATTGAAAAGATTGTTTGTTGCAAATTGGGATATATGTTATATTAGGGAGATGATGTGGAATTATAAGAGTGCAAATTTTGTGTTCAATCTAGGTTTAAGCCTAGAAAGCATTCTATGAAATAGAAATTAATATCCTGGAAGCAGATGTATTATTTTCTGTTAACTCCGAAACTTCAAAGACTATATGCTTATGATGTTACTGCATCTCACATAAGATGACATAATGAACACGAACAGGAAGATGGAATAATGAGTCATCTATTAGATGCACTGACATGAAATACTTCAATGACACCCATTATAAGTTTGCAGCTGAAAGTCAAAATGTTAGGTTATAATTGTCAACATTTTGGTCAATCCGGCCAACACATCATAGTCAATCATAATTTCTCCTTATAATTTGCCTCCATGGATGTATATAAAAGAGACATATGTTCTTGACAGTGATTATGTCAGGGCTTACAAATCCAAAGCATTAAATTGATGTATTCTTACAATTATTGATATTTGAATTGTAGCATTCTTGAAAATATGGTGTTGAGACATATGATATGCCTCTGAAACAAAATTTTTTGTTGAGAGCAACTTTGATATACATTATTAGTGATTTTTCAGCATATGTCATTTTGTCTTAATGGAGCACAGTAGGGAAATTGGCTTGTCCTTATTGTGGCAATGATTCTAATGCATTTTATCTTCCAAACGGGGCAAAATATGTTAATTTGATAACCACAAAAAATTTCTTCCTCCAGATCATCCATTTATACATAATAAACAAAAGTTTATTAAGAATAGGATGGTAAAAACCCCTCCTCTCCTTCACAAAGTTGGTGAAGAGATATTGCAGGAGATTGAAGAATTAAGCTTGCTAAAAGTTACATAATTTGAAGCTGATGAAGTTAATACAAGCATTATTAAAAACTTTGGTTGGAGAAAACGAAGCATCTTTTGGGATTTGTCATATTGAAAAACTAATTTGATGTGTCATAATCTAGATGTGATGTATAGTGAAAAAAAATATTTTTTACAATTTATTCAATACCATAATGAACATTGAAGCGAGGACAAAAGATAAATATTATTACATTATAAGTATTTATCAAATGATTTTCCTTTCGTTTCAGTTTTTTTTTGGATTTTGAATTTTACGCGGTCATTTATAAAGTATGAGAGAGATGAGCATATACACGTTATCGGGATTTTGTTGGTGCAATGCACAAGACTAGGTACGTGTACCTTATATTTCTAAACAAATATGGAGTCGTTGGCAGTAATATTAGACATCACTTAAGGCAATGTCCAGTTTAGAGCATAATTCTATCAACAGACATGGAGGACCAGGGGATAGAGTCTTCTCATACATATGAGAGGATCTATTAGCCACCACGAGCATGCAGAAAGACTTATAAGTATTTGCTTTTTACATTTATATTATGATTTTTTACTTGACTGTATTTCAATTTAATTTTATGTATGAATCTTAGAATAAAAATATATGTATTATGGAGAATGATAATGTTCTAAATGTCTTGTGCCATATATGGTTGTATTGTTGAGTTATTTTCTTTGTTCATCAGGAAGTAAAAATCATAAAAATAGAGAAAACTCTGCCAAAGTTTTTATAAATTTTAGTTCACTTATAACATTTTATTCTTATATAGAAAAAGTCTATAGGCATGAGGCCTATATTCCATCAGTTCTCTTTGCACACTCACACTAAGAAGCATGATGATGTGATATTCATCAACACTCAATATAGAGAACTAAATGTATATGAAATTTATGGTTTAATATTAGTACTTAATAATTATCGCTTACTAATATAAACATTACCTTCTGATAGGACCAAATACAAGAAAAGATTCAACGATAGTCTCAGCAGTCTGAACATAGTGATGAGACTCAAACTTATCTTCATGCAGTGGGTGGTAGGGACCATCGTAAAAGGATATTCGGCTTAAGTTCGTTTGCGAATACTTGTTATTTGCAATCCTCCATGTTCAGTACAACAACATCTAGTAGGCGGTCCACAACTAATGAAATCCATGAGCTTTGGAGCACAGTGTAGATACTGGCAACTCAGTTACAACAGTTGATGGAGTATATAGCTCAACTTCGTAATGAGATGTATAAGTTGAAAGGGAGGAGTAGCACCTCACCGCAACGATCAGAGCATCTGCGATCACCAAATCAATAGTGTAGTTATAGTCATTTCATTTGAATTACAAATACTTATTATATGCAATTTAATGATTTTATTATCAATTAAGATAATTTTAACTTTACGTCATCAATCAACTTTCTGTTTAAATAAACTAAATATATAAACAAATCAAAATATAATGCACAGATAATTCATAACTGTTTAAATTATGCATCAACCATAAGATCATCAAATAAAATTTAATGACGGGATATTTTTTAAATCTTTTGTTAATTTGACAACAAAAAACAAAAGTGCATCGGTAAAATCAATTCTATTTACCAATGGAAAACAACAAACCGTCAGTCATATTGACAATAAGTAACAGACGGAATAACCAATTCCGTCACCAACTTTACAGACAGGATTTGCCGCAGAATAGCCATCGATATACTCACCGACGAAACAAACATAACCATTGGTAATCTTGTAATAAACTTACCAATGGAATAACCGATGCCGTTTGTAAATCTGGTGACGGACAAATTTTGACCGTCAAAAATTTACTAACGGTCGACCGCACAAACAATCGTTGGTATATTCATTGATGGTTGCATAAATTATCCATTAGTTCATTTACTGACGGACATTCTGCTAATCAGAAATTATTATCTACGGCCCGATTCTACAATGCCTTGGTTTGTCAAGAAATTTCGTTGCTAACTTGGCTTAGTTGACGGAATGTTTAGGTTTTCCGTCGGTAATATCCGTCATTAAACAACATTTTTCCTGTAGTGCAAAGATTAAACTACGTACCCCATACTTCGTATATCAGCAAGATTTATGCTGGATGTTATTATTGTTGTTATACTCGTAAACTTCCAATTGAAGCTAATGGCAAATCTAAAAGTGGAGTTAATTTAAATAAAAGAATGAATTAAAAAATGTCAAAATTTTTATATGAGTGTCTATTTTTTTAAAATTTTAATTATCTAAATTTTAAAAAATCTTTATTAAATTTTTTTATTGATATAAATGCTAGAACAATATAAATATTCAATACTTAGAAAAACTACATAGTTAAGATAATTTTTTAATTTCATGTAAAAATATATTGTTAATTATATATTTAAAATGCAGTTACTTGTTTGATGATTAAAGACTTAAGTAAGGAAGAAGATGTCATATAAACCCTTCGAATATTAGTTTTTATATTCATATGAACAAAATATTAACAGAAATAACTTTTTAAATTGAATTATTTAATTTTAAAATTTTAACATTTAATTAAAAAAATTTAAAAAGTTGGATAATGAAATAATAAGAATTTATTATCCCTTAAAAGAAATCAACTATAAAAGGTGAAACAAAAGAATAAATATAGATTATGTAAATTACATAATTCAAAACTAATTGATAATTGTAAAAATACAAATAAACTAATAATACATTCATCAATGTCATCAAGGCTTAACCCTATCTGGTTATCAGTATTAGTTTATATTTTAAAAGATAAAGCTTATTTTTCTAAGATGAGTTTTGTATATTTGGATTGATTTAAGGTTTTGGTTTCCTTTCGATTATGGATGTTTTTAGTTGGAAATGTAGGCATTTAAGTACGTTTTATTTATATTTTTATCTCTTAATGCTTAAGTTATTAAATTAGAGTTAGTTGAAATAGTAATTGAATAAGTAAGTAAATAGATTTGCTTTCCGCTGGTGCAATTATGGCAATAGTATGGACATGTGTACGATTTATCTGCAGATAGGCAACATTAGCTGTGAAATTAGTTGCAACACTTTAAACACCCAAGTTGTTAACCAAAACAGACAACTATGTGACGCTTTTCCTACTTAATTCCCATCGAACACTGCCCTCTGCTTCTTCTATAAGTCAGCTGTTTGTTTTAATTTATGTTTTGCCCAACACTAATTATAACATGACAAGAGAATGAATTAAAAGGTTTTTAATTTAAAAAAAAGATTTCATTACTCTTTTTTTAACAAACATTCGCTTCACATACTGAAAAACAATAATTAAACCTGAACTGAAACTGAAAAGTATTAATTAATAATCCCTTTCACGGAGTTAATTATATTGGTTACTAATTCTTTTTGCCAACAAACACTGTACAAAACTAAAACCAAGAAAACCAAATTCCATAAACTAGCCTCTATACAGGGGCGACCTTTCATGGAGCAATCCTCTGGAAATTGATTGCCGGAAAACCTTGATGGGACTCGGAAAATGCCAGCCCTTACTCTTCGTTGATCTGACGTCAGCCACACCTGAATCTGACGGCACAGCGAGCGACCTCGATTTCCTCATCATCATCAGCCTCGTCCTTTCCTCGTCAACGCTCTTCTTACGTGTAGCGCTGTGACTCTCCCTCGCCACTCCGTCAACTCTCTTACTCTTAAACACCGACCAGAAGCTCGAGAACGACCCAGTTTTTTTACTTCTGTGCAAACTGTCTTTGCGGAAGGAGTAATCACTGCTGTCCTCGAGATTTGATCGGAGAGACGAAACCGCCACAGATCTCGATCGGCGGAACGCAGGCTCGTTCTCTATGAGAGAGGAGACTCGGCCCATAGATCCAATTCCGTCGGCCGTCGCGGTGGAGAAGCGAGAGAAAGAGGAGGAAGAGGATCCGGAGGAGGAGGAAGTGGCAGTAGCAGCCAGAGAGTAGCAATTACACGGGCGCTCGTCGGCGCAGATGGGGCAGAGAGAAGAGAGCCGGTCACGGAGGCAGTGATGGCAGATTCCGGTGCGGCGGCGGCGCGAGGGGTGTTTTGGACACCTATACACATCTTCCTCGTTTACGTAAATGGCCATTTTCAAGAAGCCCCACACTTTCTCTCCTTAAAAGAAGAGCCGAAGAAGAAGAAGGAATTCTTCTGTTTCTCTCTCTGAAGCAACAGTCTGTCTGTTTGTTTGTTTCAGTTTCTAATACTTTCTCTACAATTCGTGTGGTGAGGTTTATAAAACGAGAGGGACATCTAAACCATGGTGTGGTTAATTGAACCGTGGTCAATCACACGCCGCGTTTTCAACTAGCTCTCGTGATTTGCCTCTCATTTTTCACTTATTTACGAAATTGCAAGGGAGGGATGTGACTGGTCATGATCTATCAAGTCGGTTTGTCCAACTGAAAAAAGAGTTCATTCCGTTCTTCTAATGGTATATAAATAGTATTATTTATTTATAGAGGCGATATTTTGGGACGTCACTTTGACTCTCATACTCCCATCACGTTCTGAATTCTGATTCCGTGCGTTTATTAAATTTACGTGCAAAATGACACGAGACTAATGTACCTCGTAAGGGTCAAAAGAATTGCAGTCCCTTAGTAGTTTAATAATCTAGAATGGTCATGAATCATGAACGTAAGAGTTCACATGCAAGCATTCTACTTTATGTTGATTCTGTTTACAGTTTCACACCAGTTCATTTGTACTATGCTTCTGTTTAGATTATAATATTACTACTATGGCGAAATGCGAATGCATCTCAACTTTCTGCCTTATTCTGCAAGGAAGTTGGAAGCATCTTGATTTAATATTTTGTCTTTATACATAATTAATTATTATTTTTAACACATAAGTACTAAATAAATAAATAAATTTTCATTTATAATTAATTCATAATGAATCAATAATTTAGAACTCCAAACTAATTAATACAATTCGTGTTGTTTCACGTACATTAATTCAACTACACAGTCTTGAATAAATCAGTAGAGTGGATGGAATTGATAGCTAATACCTTCCGATATCGGCCTAAGGCTAAGACCATCTTTTAAAAGGTTTAAAACCTGTTACCTGCACTAATTACGCTATATAATTACCATAATTATCATCAGATTGCATTGCCAGTTAATAACCCTTCAATCATATAACGGTGTCAAAATTTTGTTTCTCACTAATTAATGTGTTTTCACGTCATGAACTATTACTTAATTTAAGCATATTCTACTTGTTTCATATAGCAGGTTTCATTTAATTAGATGGGCTATAAATTTCGAGTACAAGAGCTGCCAATAAATGAAGGCTCGATCTATCTAGTAAAGAATAGTAAAAGGTATCTCTTTTTTTTTTGTTTACTGAGTGTCTTAAAAGAATCTTAATTATGAGAGATACTTTTAAGTCATCCACATCTAGACTAATCATTGTTCAAGCTAGATAGATCCTTTACGAAAGACAAAACTCTTATCTTAAATTTTAAACGACTATATATATAATGACGGTTTGAATAGCAAAAGGTATTGTTCATTGTCAGGAACGTTAAACTTCGAAGTTGAAGCGAACTTCAAGGCAACTACATATTGTTGCTAAAAATAAGGGAATTTATCGGGAGAATACCCTTCACTGCTTAGCCAGTCAGCCATAAATAGAAAAGCCTAATCTAATTGATTGGGGAGCGTTTGGAAAGTAGACGTTGACATGAGTTCTCAGTTCTCAGTTCTCAGCGACTCGATTGAAACTGAAGGCTGTGAACTTGAGAATCAAATCATACTCCTAACTGTTTGATTAGGGATTCCATCGGAATAGAAACATCTATATCCTACGTGCTCGTAATCTTTTATTACTTCTAGGTTTTTTTTCATGAAATTGAGGGAGTGTTTGGTTGATGGGTTTGAGAAGGGGTTAATGGGTATGGAATAAAAAATGAATGGTTGGTTGTTGATTATGATTATAGGGGTAATGGTTTGATATCCCACTTTGGGGGAATCCTCCATACCTCCCATTTAGTAGAGGAATGAAACTCATTCCTTAGTAGAAACATTTT
>JAOTIZ010000001.1:21425912-21437086 GCA_027123425.1 Erythroxylum panamense | reverse complement strand
TTATTCATAAAGTCTGTACATGACTATGAACAAAATGCGCTAAAGGGGATTGCCTTTAGGGCACTACTCTAACATAAGTGATACACCAAAATACCTTCAAGTGGATTAGATCTGGCTTTATTCCACTCCAAGCTTCTTCAAAAGTTTTATCACAAACATTTTTAATTGGATATCTATTCAAGATATGAACTTCACAAGCTACTGCCTCTGCCTAGAAACATTTTGGTAATTTCTTGCAAAACAACATTCTCATAACCATATCCATGATAGTTCTATTTTTTCCCTATGGGATTATGTTATGTTAAGGTGCGTATCATGTAATATCTAGTCGCTTAAATTGTTGAAGGATCATAATTGTTAGACTATCGAGTCACATGAGTGACATCATATAGAATAAATTTGGTACATTTGTGATATGATTTTATGATTGTATTCATATGCATAATATTGGCATACACACATGAATAGTGATTTAGACAAATTGCATTCAATTGACATATTTTGGGGTATAAAACTAAAATGAGTCTAACTTGAATGTGTATTTCCAATGTCTTGTACTTTGGATTACCAATGACGAGAATTGATGGACTATAATTGGTAACTTGAAATTAATTGTTATCAATGGAAAATTAATGAATTAAAATTTACATTTGGTCTAGGAAAAATGTCAAGTGGTAAGACAAATTGATATATAGAAAATTAAGATGATTAAGCCTATAATTGAGTAACATTTGGTATAGATAAATGAGTGACATTTGGCATAACTAATTAATGGACAAATGGCATTGATCGTGGAGTGACAAATGGACTAACAACTAGGTGACATTTGGTGGCTTAGGAAGATGATAAGTGGCTAGCATGCTTAAGGACACATGTTAATCCAAGTTAATGGCACCTTACACCTAGTTGAATTAAGCAAGTGTTGGAAAAATAAGTTTACGCTGAATTTTCTCTTCTTTCTTGCTTGTCCACCAAAACTTGCATTCATCTCCTAGCTCTACATTTTGGTTGAAGTCTTGTTAAATTGCTACACTAACACCCATGTTTTTTACCCTTATAAAGTTAGGTAAAAAATCACAACATAGTTGTTCTTGTTATAGCTTTTGATCCTAGCCGAAATCCATTCATTTCCCACCTTGAATTCGTGATGATTTTTGCATGCATGGAGAGCTGAATTATCTTAATCTTTGAGCTGGAGTTTGAGTTAGGCAAGTAAGTAAAAGATTGGTATTTATGGCATGTTATAATAGAGAATTTATTATGATGAAATTGCGATGAATTATATATGATATTAATGATGAATTGTGCTGGAAATTTGTGCATGAACTTGGATACTTTTATGATGTGTTCTTGATGTATGAATAGTAGGTTATGGATTGTTTTCTGGATGAATTAGATTAGGGTTTGAGGTATAATGAAGGTGAATTTATGTTAAAGAAAGATACTAATAAAGTGATCTTGAAATGGCAACATAACTAAGATACATGATTGATAGTGAATGAAGTTTTTGTTTTGGTTTTTGATGTATAAAAGATGAATTATTTATGAGCTACCAAAAGAATGATTCGAATTGGAATTGGAATTGGATATGGAATGAATGAGGAATTGAAACATAATTGAGGTATAACTGAGGTATAAGTGATGGATTATGATGAAGATGTGTGAATTTGGTATGAAGATGTTAAAAATTGGAAAAAATTAAAGGAAAATGAAGGAGTATCTTCAGATTACTCATCGTGGATGAGTATAGTTCTTTCCCACAATTATGGGAAGTACTTTGAAAGTTTAAAAAGGTTGGTTTTGTGCAATTTTTGGACTATATAAGGTTAAAACACTTTATAATGGTATAATTGGACTTGACTGGGGCTTGAAATGAACGTTGAAAGTTGCTTGATTAAGTGATTAAGTGTTTGATAAGTTTAAGTTGTTAATTGAGGTTATAAATTAAAAAATGGATTGATTGATATCAATGTCTATGAATTTGAGAATTATGAGTTGTTAATGGTATAAAGATGTTCATGTGAATGCAAATGTAATTCAAAGGATATAAGAAATCAATTAGGTATTATTGAATGAGAATTAGGAAATTGTGTGAATATTTAATGCATGGAAAGAATTAATGAGTGTATGATTGATTAAGTTAGCGTA
Source organism: Erythroxylum panamense (assembly GCA_027123425.1). NCBI lineage: Eukaryota > Viridiplantae > Streptophyta > Magnoliopsida > Malpighiales > Erythroxylaceae > Erythroxylum > Erythroxylum panamense. Next base: position 21,434,938 of record JAOTIZ010000001.1, on the reverse strand, counting down.
ATTAATCTTACCTAAAGCATAAGCTAATTGCAAACAAGTTATATATAAGCTATGATGAATGAATCAGCAAGATTTATGAATAAGGTTACTTACTTGGGATAGACAATTGAGCATGCATTGGACATAACACATATACATCTGTATGGTTGAGTACTTATTTGATTAAACAAGTTAGTAATGTGTACATATGTATGTATTGCATGATTTAGAAGTATAAATTGATCGACAACATCCAAACATTATTGGCTCGTTAAGTTAATACCTATCTGAAGCATATTGTGAGTTGACCTAGATGTTTACTCACTATGATTGAATTGTTTTGTATTATTGTCAATTAATGAATTGTTACTGATATGATTGTGATAATTTCAGAAATTGATGGTCTGAGGAGTTTAATATTTGGGACAGTATTGGAAGTGTTTGCAAATTAAATGTGAATATGAAAATTGAGTTCTCAACTATATGTTAAGTGTTGGACTTAGATCCGATGAATGTACTATATGAAAGTGCGCACTAAATGAGAGTTATTGATAGCATAATATGTGATTTGATACATTTTCATCATATTGATATGTATGATCAAATAAAGGAGATGTGACTGGAGTGACCAACATGAAAAGAGCTTAAAGCTCATAAATGTGTATACAGAACCATAAGCTCAACAATTAATGAGCTCGATATCTATAATAGGTACAAGACAGTATCTAAAATGAACCTGATATCCGCAACGGATACGGGTCAATTAAATAGGTGCTCTGTCATAACAAAATAAAAATAACAGTGGAGTCTCATGTGCATTGCATTTATATCTTTACATGCATCATGTGAATCATTGTAAAGAATGACTAAATTGAGTTGATATAATGTTATACTATGTTTGTGTACCTGTGAATGATTGTGAAAAAGTATGAAATTGTGTTGATATAGTGATATGCGTCACTTGTATACATGTTGATGATATGAATGACTGAGGTGAAAGACAGAAATGTTCTAAAAAGATTATACAAAATGTTTGTATTATAATGTGCTAATTGAGATATGATGTATAATGTAATCTGGTACACAAAATTGTATAAGAATTGATTTAAGCTAATTTGATATACTTGCAAATTTGGTTGTATGTTGTGATGTTGAGTTTTTGACTCGAGTAAGCACATCGATAATGATTCACTCATTGAGTTTGCAAAACTCATCAAAATTGCAACGTTGATTTTCAGGTACTAAGGAAACCTAGCTTCTCTAGCTAGTCTAGTTGAAGTAGCTCTGCATTTGGACATGAGTCAGTCTCGGGATCAGTTATACCTGTAAATGTCTTAGTTATGATGTATCAAGAATTGTATCTTTCAACTGTTGTATATTGTATAAGTGAATTTTAGAAATGTAATGACGTTTGAGACTGTATATGTTGTGAATAAAAGTGGAATAAAATGATTGTGACTGAATATGATTGTGAATGAAATGTCTCAAAATGAAGTTTTGAAATGCTTTCATATGTGAAGCCTTAAAATGTGGAAATGCAATCGTCTTAACATGTCATTTCGTAGAGTATATTCTCGAATATCCATCGGTATGTCGAGTATATGCTCTATGGGACTAGTATGCTATATATCATGCAGTAAGCTGATGCTTAATCCCATTCTTTCTTAGAAAATCATCACATATAATATATTTAGTGCCACAATCTGTTCTAAGAATTTTCACCATATAGTCACTTTGTTTATGACCATATGGTATAAATTTCTTCATTGTATCACATACTTCATATTTCTGATTTAAGAAATAAACCTAAGTCTTCCTAATGAAATCATCAATGAAAATGATCAAGTATCTATTACCTCATAAAAAGGGAACTTCCACATAACACAAATTTGAGTGTATAATCTCTAGTGGTTTTGTAGCTCTTTGTGAACCCTTTTTAAGAAATGGATCCTAATGTTTCTTTCCCTTTAAGTAAGCTTTACATAGTTGATCAGGAACCTTAACACTTGACAAACCTAACAACTACATTTTTATCTACTAGTAACTTGATGTTTTTAAAATTGAAGTGTCCAAGATGTATATGTCAAAACCAATTATCATCTATAGTCATTTTATTGCAACATACCCAACATCATAATTAATATTGAATGGAAATAGTTAATTTATGGACATATTCATTTTTGCTATTAAACCATTCTTCTTGTGACTGATGATGCACCCTTGCTTGTTAAACTACTAGTCATAACGTTTATCTACTACTTATCCCACACTTAAAAGATTCTGACAAATTTCTAGAGCATAAAACACATCAGAAATATAAATCAATGATCTATCCCTTAAACAAATACCAATCTTTCCTTTTCCTAATATTATAATTGAGGAATTATCTCAAAGCTTTATTATTTTTCAAAACTTCTCATCTATGTTGAAAAACAATTTCTTTTTTCCACTTAGATTATTACTGCAACTTGTAGCCAATAACCACTTGTTATCTTTGCCATTTATAGCAACATGATTGGTCATTAATAAAGTCTCTGCATCATGTTGTTTCTCATAATTTGCTACGATGGCAATATCTTTTATAGTTATGACACTAGATTTGTGCCTTGCACTCAAATTGATAATGACCAAACTTTTTACATTGAAAACATTAAAAACTAGATTTTCCTTTTCTCTAGTAACCTTTTTTTAACTCTTTGACCTTTTCTAAAATTCTTTCCTCCTTCCCACTTAAAATTCTAACTCTTCTCTTTGGTGTCTTTCTACTTTGAAGCTTCAAACTTTGATTGAGCATTTAATACTCGATTAACCAGTTCACTTGAGCCACCAAATTTTCATTCATCTAAACCTCCCATGATTCTAGCGAGGCCTGAATATCATTCAATGTCATCCTATTAAGATCTCTAAATTATTCAATGCCAGCTACTACATAATAAAATTTTACTATCAATGTTAGCAAAATTTTCTCGATAACCTCCCTTTTTGTAATCTTGTCTTTGTTACTTTCATCTCATTCACAATCTTTTCTATTTGTGAGGAATAATCATGAATACTATCATCTTTACATTGCTTATAAGCTTGAACTGTCAATTTAATCCTTGCAGTATTGTTTGTTTAACAGGATTTGCACTTTTATAAGTTATAATAAGAATATTACAAGCCTCTTTTGGTGTCTTGGCATGAAATATTTTCTTCAAAATTATAAAATCCATGGGTTGACATATTAAAACTTGGGCCTTTCATTTAATGGTTGATCAGATTCTGACAATTCGTTATTGCTTCATTAATATCTTTTGTTAAGATGTCTCCAAGACCATTCAACTGCAATGTGAGCTCCATCAAATACTTCCATATGGCAAAATTATTTTTCCATCAAACTTGAATATTATTGCTTTAAATACCTGAATTCATTGAGATTATGTATTTGAACTAGACACCATTTTGAAATAATTGGCTTTGATACCAGATGTTGGTGTAGCTTAAGATAATTATTTGGATTAAATAAAGAACTAATAAAATCTATTGGAAACACTCCTTTAATACAACATAAGCTCTCGTTACAGCCTTATAGAATGTCCCTCATCACTCTAATTCAAACTCGTTAGAGTTTGTTAACTCTATTTTGCACCTTACCTTTCTTCTCTGCTGCAAAAATTTATGGAGTGTATCAGCGCCTTTTATACTAGCAGTAAGTCGGTTTATACCAACTATGACAACCATTTTACAACACATGTTTTTATTTTAATAGATTTTGATAACTTTTATCTTAATCTTGACAAGTGGCAAAACAATATGTGATAACCAATAACAATAATTGTACATTTATAAATTATTTTCTTCATGATCCATTGTTGGACAAACCAAACTTGATCTCCCTCAAAAGATAACGAATTAAAAGTACGTGTACATAAATCGAATTTATTATTTAAATTTACATTATTATTTACTAAATAACTAATTCAAAATACATAAATTATAGATTATTATATATATCCAACAATTTATAATACACATTCGAAAATATAGCAAAAATGAGTTTATTTGGTATTATAAAAAAATAGTTAGTAAGGCTTTATTTCTTCTTACATTATGTTCAAGCAAGGTCAGCAGCACGAGCCACGCGAGCTTCTAATGAGAAAGAAAGAAGATTATATATGGAAAAAAAGTAATCCATGTCAAGAGGCCGCTAACTTGAAACAGGTCGCACCCATTTCTTAGTTTTTCCTTGTAACTTGAAAGATTCAAGAAAATGCAGATAATTTAAACAATACAAAAAAGTACTCCAAACTATGATATATATAAATGTATAGATCGAGTACTAGAATCCAAAACTGTAGCCATCAATTGTGACAAAGTTGATTGTCTCGCAGAGCAAGAGAGGTGGCCGGTGGGTGTTTAAAGATTAGCTAGCCTGGGCCTATTGGCTGAGAATATATAGGCTTGTCCATGGCATTACATAACTCAAGCCTAATGATCAAGATAACCATTCGTTGTAAAGAACCGAAGTACATGTCTAGTGCCTACGATGTTACTGTCTTTTAATTCTGTTTTGAGAGATAGAGAGAGTGGCTTATCTCATATAAGAGTAACAGTCTTTCTTATAGATGAGTAACACATCTACTAATGTCTAGATTACCTTTTTATGAGACAAACAAAGGTTAGTAATAGTAGAACAATATATTGTTTTAACTTACAATGATATTATAAGTTCTTGCTTGAATTAATGGATGGACATATTATTGGAAATGAATTTTTATTATGGAAAAAATATATTAAAATAGACGTAAACATTAGATAAGAAATCATGTATCTTTTTATTTTAAATATGAATGATAATTTTAACCATATCAACTATTAAAAATCTTTATAGTTGTTATTATCATCAAATATGAACATATTCAACCAGATACTTATAGAGAATAATAATAATAAATACTTTTAAACTAGAAATTTAATTCAACTCAGAACTAGATAAAAATTCTTTAGAATGTGGTCTCAGTTACTAATAGTAATTCCCTCGAACTTCCTTTTTAAAATGTCACATATAATATAAACAACTGAAATAATGGACGCTTTTGCTTTTGGCGAAATTTCTCTTGGTGCTATTTAATGGCATAAGTGGATAGATTACGTAGATGAGAGGATGTGGTGTGCCCTGGCCTCTCGTTAGGATAGAATGAATAGGAGCCAAGTATGGAAGGACCACCAACACCAACCTCGCATGCCCAACACCAACACTTGACAATAGTGAAGAGAAGACTTAAATCATTAAAAAAGTAATCGTTGAGAAGAATCAACCCTCAAGGGTAAAAAGATGGAAATTTTGCGGGAAACGATTTGCTTGTTCCGCTCTTGTGATATTTATAGTTAAAACCCAATTTATAATAAAAATATTTTTACTGTTTTATTAAATAAAACTACAATTAGAAATAATTTATTATTAATATGTAAATACAAATTGAATACATAATTATAATCACATTATAATTTTAATTGTATATTAATTATTTTAAAATTTTCACCTTTAATATTAAAATATCAAATATAATAAAAAAAACTCATAAAAATAAGTTGTGCAATTAATTAATTATGTTGTAAATCCTACAACCAATATATTGTCACATAGAATACTTTCCAAACTAGAGATCATTTGACAAAAGGTGATAAACCTGAAAATTTCTCCCTTATGCATATAATTATGTATAAAAAGCATGAGAACTCTTGGTCAAATTCTTAGTTCATTATAGTTGTGGTTGAGGTAATTGTTAGAGAATATATAAAATAAATTGAGTTGGCCTCATATAACAGTTTAAGCTATTGTGGTGAAATGGTTGCTTAATATAGTATCAGAGCCTCTATGATCAAATGGTCATGAGTTCGAATTCTACCACCTACCTATTCTAAGTAAATTAAGCATAAGGTAAAGTAGGCTTGTGCAAGTTTCAAGCCCAAAAGGCTTTCACTTAAGGGGATGTGTTAGAGAATATATAAAATCAATTGAGTTGGCCTCACATAACAGCTTAAACTATTGTGGTGAAATGGTTGCTTAATAGTAATCACCCACCTTTAAACCCAAATTTTTCCCATCGTGCCGAAACAAAAGCTTTTGTGCTTGATGAGCATGACATTGTTGTCTTACCTCAACAGCAGTCTGACTATTGCCAATGTAAAGCCCATCATAAAACAAAGTAAAAATTGCCCTACCCACAAACTATTAAAGACACATAAAAAGCCAACATTTAGAAAAATAAGAAGAGTACCAACGAGACAATCATCTTCTTCTTCATTTTCTCTCAACTTTTAGAGCTGCTTTGTATCTTAATGTGCTATTTTTTGATTTCCCTAATAGGTTCCCTCATTGCGTTTCGTTGTGCTTGTATTGTAAAAAAATGAGAGAAAGTTTTGGAGGTTAATAACCAAAAAATTCTTACACTTAGGTAAAAATTTCAGCAGTTATATTATATTATTTTTTTGTAATTTTGATCATTCTACACTAGTTTATAGTTAGATTGCATGTTGTGATTGTTTGGGACAATAATTAAACTCATAAAAGGGGCTAAAAAGAAAGAAAATGTAGCTGAAAAATGATAACATAATAAGAGATAGGAGAGGAGGAGAGGGTAAAGAAGATGTATTTTTAAAAAATTAAGTTGCATTTAGGGGAAAAATAGCAAATGCAAACAGTGAAGGGTAAATATGGAATTTACTTCCAAGAATAACATTTTTGGTATTAATTGAAATGGATGAAGGTAAAATAAGATTTTTAATTAGTTAAGGGTATTTTGGTAATTATAGTGATTAGGTTAGTAATGATATTAATTTTTATAATTAAGAATAAATTAGAAAAGAGAATAATGTTGGATTATTAAGTGTAATTAGGTCGAAAATTTTTATAAATTAATCTAATAGAATTTTGTAAATTTTAGGTACGAATGTGCGATTAAAGAGTAATTTGAATTATCAATTAATTGAGTCTGAAATTGATGTGAGGATAACTTTGAACTTTACTCTTAAAATAGAGTATCATTTTGTTATTAATAAATTATATTTTGAATTAGTAATTAATTAAATTATTGATTAATGGTTTCATACATAATTTACAATGTGTTTCGTGTTTATATTTTGTTGTGTATATTGAGGTGTATTAATTGTTAATTTGGAGAAAAAGTGTTATTAAATAGAGACAGGTTGATAATATGTTGTGAATAATTGGTAAAAATCAAGAATCAGTAGCTTGTCTAGGATAGCCTACATTCGATGGTCTTTGATTAAGAGGTTGTGTTGATATAAGCGAGTGATGATTAGGTATTTGTTTGTGGAGTGGATGTCGGGACATCCTGAGTCCCAGGGATGTCCTGTGTTGATGACTAGGTATCGGAGTGGTACCAGGATATCCTAAGTCTTAGGGATATCCTGTGCCGATAGATAGATACTAGAATAGTATTAAGGTACCAAGAGAGATTGAGAAATTGAGTTACCTTGTGCCGATATTTAGATATTTAATTATATTTCCACTTAGTGAGAGATCCTGATGAGATGAGATGAGATGATAGATCATTAAATGTAAGCCTACTAGGTTAAGTAGGGCCCCAAAAATTTAGTTAATTATGGGATAATTCATAAATGACATTTATATGCTAATATTTGTGTTAATCATTGTTTAGTAAAATTTTGAGATGTGTGTTAATTGTTCGAATTAGAATAAGTAATGATGTGTGTCTTCGTATTATATGAATATTTTAATCACTTGACTAAGATTTATAATTATTTATTGATTATTTGATTTTAAGGGTACGTCGATTACCCTTACTGAGTAGACAATTCATCCCTCCATTAATTTTTTTAAGAGATGAAATGATTGCCAATAACTCCAATGTATGGGACTGACAGAGTAGAGATTAGGTAGAGTCAGCAGATTAATTAAGTAAAGTTATTTGACTATGTATATTTTTGAATGTGATAGTTTGCGTAGTTGTATTGTATGAATATTTTTGTGTTTGATAAACAATCCTCTTTTTTTAACGAATAAAGAATTTGATAATTAATATTACGTTACCATGCTAAAGAGAAATAATAGGTGAGAGCTGCAAGCATAAAAAACCACCCAGATAGATAAATCATGCATCCACTTGACATCCTTTATTCCAGTTACGATGTTCCAACAATGATTTATTAAATTTCATCCATATATTTATGTAAGGTCCACGGAAATGTGTAGACGAGATATAATAGAACATGATGAGAACACCGTAACCGAAACAGAAGATCTGATCCTATCCTTTGTCTGTTGTTACTTGCCATTTTCAATGATCAATTATTTCTATGGGTTATTTCCAAAAATAATGGGTGGATTATAAGTCATAGATATAGGTAACATAATCATTTAAAGCGTAACATACTCTTTTGAAAATAAAAATGACAAAAAAATACAAGGAAAGAAAAATTGCACTCCATCTTATACACATTTTATAGTTATATGTTGTAATAAATTGACCAATATTTTTATTTTTCAATGAATCCATTTTTATATATGTTCTTTGAAATTGAAGAATTTCAGTTAATTTTAAAGCAAATTAATGGTTCAAAACTTTAAGAAAACACATAAATTTAGGAACTATTTTATTTTATATTCATTAAGTAAAAAATATATTAAACGTTTAATGTTAGCCCCAATTTTTTTTTTTTAAATTAAGCATGATTAGCTTAATTAAGTAAGTTAAGTTAGCATAATTAACTTGACATAAATTAGCATATGAGTTAGCATTAAATAGCATATGACATAAATTAGCAAGTAATGTAATTAATGTGTTAGGAAGTGAATTAATGAGTTAGTTGGGCTTAAGTTAATGTTAGAAGAGAATAGCCTTAAATAAGAAATGGGCTTTAAAAGGCAAGTGGGCTTGAGTAGGTTAAATGAAATAAGAAGTAAGAAGAGGGAATGAGTGGACTTGGGCCTTTGGGCTTAAGTTAAAGAAAGGAAGGAAGAAGGAATAAAAGGAAGAAGTGGGCTTAGGCTTGTTGGGCTTAAGTAAGTAGTAAGGAGTATA
>JAOTIZ010000001.1:21368229-21379163 GCA_027123425.1 Erythroxylum panamense | reverse complement strand
TAGTATGTATGAAAGGCAGTCTCTTTTTTTTATACGTATATACATATATAAAGAGAATCTCTTTTAAAATTTAGGGTTAGAATTTTACCTCTAGCAAGAAACCTATTCAGTTCGAGCAGAAATTTTATAAAGGACCTATCCGGTTCGAGCAAGAATTAATATAAAAGTGGATGACTTAAAAATACCTCCTATAATTAAAACTTTTTAAAATATTTCACAAGCAACAAAAAAAAAGAAAAAAAGAAAATAGAATCTCTCTTGCAATCAGCAATCAGTACACTGCCTTCTGACTCTTTCACATTTTCATGTTAAGAAATAGAAAAGAAAGCTAGCCAAATTTGACAATTCACCATTTTTGTTGGGAGCACCAATAGGCTCTTTACGAATTGTCCTCCATCAATTTGCTAAACTTGAAAACTTTTTGTCCGCGATAAGTAAAAATGATTTATTGGAAGGTCATGTCATGTTTGCTAATTGTAGATGATCTGATGAAGCTATCAAATATTTTTTGGCATTAATCAAAATTCGTTCTTTATTTAAAATGGTCATTCAAACAACGTTTAATGGTATTATAGAAATCTTCATTTTTAAAAATTCATGACTGAATGCTTGATTCATTAACTTACAGTTGCGTACAGTATGCTCCAAAGTTAGAAAGAAAACTCCTTATGATAGTAACTCTAAAGTTAGAAAGAAAACTCCTGATGATAGTAATTTAAGTAACTTTTGTATGAATTTAATAAATATTTTTATAAAATAATTCCAACGATCTTTGGTACAAAATTAAATCTCAGATTTGTTTTGAAATTTTGTTTGAAAATGATAATTTGATTATTAATTAATAATTGATCATTTTTTCATGCTCTAAGTGTAAGAAATATGCCCCAATATTATGATCCGTATTTTTTGTAGGGTCATATTAAACTTAGTTTAGGGTTTTTCTTAATTTAATAGGATATTAAATCTTGACTGTTAATTTAATACTTTATGGACATACCATGTTTAATATTAACAGGAAATTATATATAAATTATTCCTCTTTCTACCCTTATCAAGTACAGACAAAAAAATAAATACAAAACGAACGTATTTGTGCAAGCTATAGTTCAGAAGAAGAGTTAAGAGAGAGAAACTAGTTTATAATTGTTGAAATCTTTCTCTCTCTCTCTCTCTCATGATGAATTTTACTTAAGACAATTAATTTATTCTCTTTATTTATGTAATTATTATTATATTCAAGATCTAAATGAGTACGAATGATTTTACGTATGATTAATGTCTTTAATATTTTGAATATCAATAACAAAAACTTACAATAAGAAACCAAATAAGTGAAAATTTTGTGAGCATTTCTACCATCTAGTAATCAACACCTCTTATATGAATTACAAGAGGATTTTTCATGAAAACTATAAGATGTTCTCATATAATAAAAAAAATTCTTGTATATTTAAATTAATAATTAGAATGAGTTTAACACCTAAATTCAATTTGTCTATTTAGGGTTAACTTTTCATACGCTAAATTATATCAAATAACTATTTTTTTAATTTGTTGAAGTAATGTTCAAAAAATATTTTTGCATCCTTCAATTAATTAAACCTTTTAAACCATTCAAAAATAAAGGTCACTATGGGCAATCTAAAAGAGTTAAGAGGTACATTCTATTCATAGACTTGTAGTTTATGCATAGACATTAAATCCATTGAAATGTCTAAAATGTAAGAATTGCACCTTAAATAGATAAATGTTTGAATCTGGTCTACATCTCTCAAAAGCCACAATCTCGACTGCTGAATTAAAAGGTACTCTCCTACACCTTTCCCTATTTTTTTTATTATATATCAATGAAGATTCGGAAAATTCCTATTCAGTAATTAAAATGAATTATAAACCCCGGAATGATACGGAGTGAAAAGTGAAAGTGACTTTTTTTTTATTAAAAGGAAAATGTCAAAACATATTACAAAGTGAGTATGGAGAAACTAATTTCTGACATATCCTTAAAGAGGAAGCGTTGGCATCTTATAGGTGCAGTATCAAAATAAGTGACGTCTACATTAAAAATAGCAGCGTGAGTGGCAAGCTAGTCAGCACTTCTGTTGTCCTCTCAGTAAATATACCGATGAACAACAGTCCAATTGCGATGAAACAATTCGACGATAGGACATACCACCTGACACCTATGTACGGTAAAAGTGACTTATTAAAATCACACTATGAACACCAGAATTATTTAAGAGAAAAAAAATCAACGGTAAGCACGCAAAAATATACTAATAAGAATGCCTTAGTTATAATATATACAAATTGGGATACTTATCTGTCACGTAAAATAATAAATGTAGTTAATATATAGTTTTTTTCATATGCATGTATAATGGCATTGCCATCTCTCTAGCACACTATCATTCATTGTCTCATTGGCTGCCTTGTTGCACAAGTCCATGTAAATCATTCCAAATTCCCACACGGCTTTTATATTTTTATCGTAGTCGAAAGAGATCTGGATCGTAAAATTATTAGTAAAGTAAAATCAACAGTAACAGTAAGGAGGAGATAAGACTCGGACAAAATGAGCGCAGAAGAACACATCATTATGAATAATTAAAAATACAAAGTGAGATGAGATGTCTATCAACTTGGAGTACCTATCACATAGTATAATAAAATAGGCATGGTCATAAAGACAACAAGGACCGAATCAATAGTGTTAGGCTAAACAATAGCCATGCCTAATTTTTATTATTACAAGGATAACCCAATTAATTTATGTGTGACGTAATAATTTATTATTTTAATAAGAAATAGTATATTCAATCATAATTTGATCATTTAATTAAAATTATTTTTTATCACTATTATCTGAAAAGGAAGTAAATAAAATTTTAAATGTACATAATGATTCACTTATTATACTCATGAAATAAAGAAAAGAAAAGTTGATCTTTTAAAAAATAAAATTATTTTACTCAAATTAAGATTAGAGTTTATCCTCAACTTGAAATCAAAAAATTAAAAAAAAGATTCAAATCAAAATATTAATACTTTATATATGTAAACTTTAGCATATTTTTACTTTCCATCAACTATATATAAGTAAACTTTAGCATATTTTTACTTTCCATGAACTATATCTTCTTTTTCTTGGTGCAAGTTGACTCGTAATTATTGTTAATCACCAATAATGAGGGACATGGCAGAACAATGAATTAGGGTAGGAAAAAAATCATATAAAATGACGACAAGAACAAGGTTAGGAGGGATTGAAAACGATATGAAAATAAAATTAAAAAAAAAAAAAGGAAAGATAGGGGTGAGTTCCTTGCTCCCAAAGCCAAAAGAGTGTTTTAGGTTCGGGCTGTTAGGTTCGGGCTTTTAGGTTCGGCGCAAGCAGAGCTTTTTCAGGATAAGAACGACACTTCTCTCTGTGTCTCTCCCTCAAATTGTTTCTTCAGCCGCCTCCCCACCACTAAGCCTCTCTTTATATCTCTCCTATGTTTTTTCTCTCTTTCTAAGCCTAGATATTCTCTCTCTCAATCCCTCCTTTCTCATTTGTGTTGTGTTCTTTGCTTCTCTGTCCCTGACTCTGCGACTGTGTTGGTGGTGTGAAACAGAGTGCTCTGTTTTTCAAGTGTTTATTCAAGCTGGCGATCGAAAATCAGGAGACCACCATTAAGCCTAAGAACAGGAGAATTATGGTATTTTAAACCACTCATCTGTAGTATTGTGTTCTCTTTCATTTGGGTTCTCGGGAAAAGCATTCTTTTCTTGAGACGTGAATACAGTGTCTCATGTTCGTCAGTGATTTATTTGGTAAGCTATCCTAAGACATTTGTATCTGTTTATAGGGTGCCGGAGCTCCAGAAGACGAAGACAACAGATGGCCACCATGGCTGAAGCCGCTTTTGAGAGAGCGATTCTTTGTCCAATGTCCATTACACGTTGACTCTCACAAGAGTGAATGCAACATGTATTGCTTGGATTGTATGAATGGTGCTCTTTGTTCTCTCTGTCTTGCGTATCACAAGGATCATCATGCCATTCAGGTACCATACTCTTCAACCGGTTCATTTGCTCCATCATTCTTTCCTCTCGTATCCATTCCAATTGCACTCCACAGGCCCTCTGTTTTAATTCTTCTTCGTTCGATACACAATCTTTATCTTCTTTTTTATTGACTTTTGTTCGGGTTCTTTCTATGTACACCATTGTCAAGTTCTCTTCTTTGGCTATGGTTGGAAGCCGATAAAAATCAGCTCTATGTCTCATCTCATTACAGTGTATTCCTAGATTGAAAACGTCCTTTTTCAACATTTTTGTGAGCATATTACACCAATTCCCAAAATTTCACTACACTTGTAATTCATAAAGCTCTACTCTAATTTTGCATTTTAAATGTTTACAATTATAGAAAAAGGTTGGTTCTTGTTGCAGGGTCTAACACTGGTTTATAATTGACAGATAAGGAGATCTTCGTACCATGACGTGATAAGGGTGTCTGAAATACAGAAGGTGCTGGACATATCTGGTGTCCAAACCTATGTTATCAACAGTGCAAGGGTTGTTTTCTTGAATGAAAGGCCTCAACCTAGGCCTGGTAAAGGTGTCACCAACACCTGCGAGGTCTGCGAACGCAGTCTCCTTGATTCCTTCCGGTTCTGTTCTCTTGGCTGCAAGGTATTATCACATTTGCCACATGAAACTTTGTCTTCTTTTTTGACTTTTAATCTTTTTAGTTTTCCATTGTCTTTTCTCATTTCTTTGCGGGGCAAGTGGTTGGAAATTGGAGTGAGAAAATGGGGATCAAGACCAAATTGTTCTCTTCTTCTTCATTGGTCTGGGGCAATGTAGAAAATTCAACCCTTGGTTCCATTGGTTAACTAAAGATTTGACTTTTTAAGTTTAAGCAAGAGAAGTAGTAATGAAGAGACAATGTTGCGTTCGCCTGACAATTTTCTTTTAAGAACCCATTTGATTGTTAGTTGGGGATAGCATTTGTCAATCTCCATTACAATTTGGAGATAATTATATGCCTATTCTAGATTTGATGTTGACATAGATTCCTCCTTTCAATTATGATTTTGCAGATAGTTGGTACATCAAAGAGTTTCCAGAAGAAGAAGAAGCAACAAATAGCATTCGCATCAGATTCGGAGGACTCTTACAGTAGCAGCAGTCATGGAAGATACAAGGACAAGAACCACAGGAATGATAACAATAAGAAGAAAGACCACAGCTTCTCTCCCTCTACACCGCCACCAACTTCTGTTAATTACCGAACTGCCAAGAGAAGAAAGGGAATCCCCCACCGAGCCCCCTTGGGAGGACTAATTATAGAATACTAGCACCAAGCCACCAATGTCCCAACTTTTTATCATCAGATCATCCCAGCTTTTTATATTTGATAGTTTTATACCCAATCTTATGCTCTTCCTGTACAAGTAGTCCAATGCGTGAGAGCCTTTTAGACTAGAAAGGCCAGTATTGGTAGAGTTACAGTTGCTGTCCTTGTGTATATACAGACGCAATAGATAAAAAGTTGGGAAAGAAGAAAATAAACATGAAATATGGAGGAAGGACTAGATGGGGAAAAAAAGATGAATAAGCATTTTCTATAGCCTTTTTATAGTGATTATACATAAGTTTTGGTCCTAGTTTGGGGTTTTAAGAAGAAATGTAAATAGGGTTTTCTACTTAAAAAGGGTAGTATAAGACCATGTACTCCTTGGAAATAGTTGAATGATGAAGACGATGTTTATATAATGGATTGGATGTATGTTAATGTTAGTGCTTTGTTTTTTTGTGTGTGTACAAATACCTATACGTAGAGCAGCAAAAGCTTGAATTTGTTTGCCATATTAAGCAAGTTGAGGACTCTAGAATGCCCAGCGGTGGCGTTGGAGGACTGGATTCGTCAGTCGTCGATGTAAGTGCGGTGTTTTCAGGTGGGCCAACGCCAGTGGGGGAACGTGTAGGATTGGGTTCTACTGGGAAAGTGACGTGTTGAAACGTGGCGGATATTGATTGGTAGCGTGTCTTAAATCTCGGAATCATAAGCGATTGAGCCGCCCCTGGCCCTGACTGAGTGTGGATTGTTATTAATTTTTTTCCGTTGAAAGAAAAAACACAAGATGGGTTTGGTTTCTTTACTTTCTTTTTTCGTTTCTTAGGCAAGTGGGTTCTGGTGGGTCTGGCTTGTGGTTCAATTTTTGACCGCACGATTGTCGTCGAACGGCGTGATAGGCCCTGATTTATGATTAGTCGGGTAAGTGGGACGGTGAGATGGTTGAACGTTGGATGTTATCTACAGTTCGCAACTTGTAACTCTAATGAGTGAAAGCTTTCTTAGCATGTAAAAAACGTGCATATGTTAACAGCATCTTGGATTGGTGATGATGGAGTCTGGGTTGGGTGCGAATTAGGTGAAGAATGTAGACGCACTGTAACAGATTATATACAAAATCTCGAGTTGGGTTTGAGCTTAAAAACAGTTTCTGATTTGTCGAAAGAGAAGATCAAGGGAGATGCAGGTGGAGATTTTATGAGCTTATAAAAAGTTTTACATGATGAACCATTGAACCCATCCACGTGGTTATGTCCCCATTTATCCAAGCTTGCCTTTTTCCCAACCTCATGTGGTATGACTCTCCAACTGCACAAGACACTTAAAAAAACCTTAACTTCATCTTGCTGTCCCTTTTTTTTACCGTCCATCACATCACACGTCCTTTGACGTACACCTTAAAATCACAGTTACGTGCAACCTCTCCGCACGTGGCTCGCTAAATTTCAGTTATAATATTTAATGCTGTGTATTATCGGAATTCTCCAAATCTTACTTTCAGCGAGGACAAGATATGAAATGCACGGGATAAATATGCAAAAGAGAAAAAAAAGAAATACAAAGGGCAGCTTTTTTCTGGGTCGACGAGTCAGCGGGGAAGGTGGTAATGGTACACGCACCCTCTGACGGATATGGGGCTCCCACGTATATTCTTATTTACTATTCTGCGTCCATGTAGGTTCCGATTAAAATTTTTCTACTTTAGTACGACAAAATGACACGCAAACAACTCATGAACTGTTCTGTATTGAACGTTGTGCGATGCGTAATCTGCCACGTGTCATTTATGAGTGACGGCAATGGCTGCGAGCCACCCAAAACATCACAAGTTGCGTCACACGTGTTTCACCTCCATATGCGGGAACATCGCTTCAAAGATTAGAATAATTGAACTCGATATTCATATTAAAGGGGAATTTAAAGTGATTCTCTCTTCGAGTGAAAATTTTTAACCTCTGTTCAAGTACGCCACATGAAATGAAAAATGATCCTTTGCGAATTTTGGGAATATATGGAAGGAAAGCTGATACCTGAAATTTTGAGATAAGTATAGAACCGAAGGCTGATCAACTATAAAAAGAAAAATGTTCAGAAATTAAAAAAAAGGAACAAAAATGAAAATATAAAGAAGTGCTGCATCTGAACAGAAAGATAAGAAATCAAAATATTATAAGAAACGTTAAGTAAGATAACAATTATATGTATTGCCTAATATAAGTTACAAATTTAATGTTTCTAAATAAAAACTCCAACTAAGATTGAGAATAAGTTCAACACATTAAGAATTTGTCTTGTATGTATAGTCCAATATAACATAAATTAAAGCAAACGCTTTAAAGCCAAAACTTAGCCAACAAGGGTATGCAACACATGTTTTCCTATCCATCTGTTTAAGTAAGATATACTCTGGTCATCACGCTGCTCTCCGGCACTTATTATGTACTTACTTAGTTTACTTTTTTGGTGACAGATATCAGGAAACTTCTCCAGCGACAATGGAAAGTTCGACTGCAACATATTGTCTGCGAAGTTAACCAGTGTGCCGATCGTTTGACGGTGTTTGCCAGTGTTTTACGCCCAAGCTTGCAGGTCCTCCAGGAGCCACATTTCGGCGTTCAAGAGCTGATCTATCGCGATACGCAAGGAATACTTTTTTGTTAGAGCTTTGAGTTAATTTAATTTTCGCCTTTTGTATTAAAAAAAAAGATGTACTCTCCCAGCAATTTTTCTGAGGCTGTCCATTACATTCTACAACTACAAATAAAACACGTGGCTCTAAAACATCAATTTCACAAATTATATTAAATGATCATCATGGAAGCCATACTTGAGCAATTAAAAGTATCAACTTTACCATGTACCTATACTGCGTGCTACTGGGTTCCACTATGAACATTTTTTAGGTTGTAATTAGTGTCGGACATGGATTTTGTAATGGATGGCAATACAAAAAAAATGGGCGTAATGCATGGGTTTCCATTCCAAGTGGCACCAAGTGGAGAAACCATTGTGTTGGTAAATATTCTAAAATCAAAATTCAATCTATGCCATTTTCGTGGTGGTTGCCATGTAAGAGCACATAAAGCAAAGACTTTAAAAAGTGGTGAATATTGGATCTCAGTCCACAAAATGCTTTTCTTTTCTTGATTAGCTTTTTTTTTCTCTTGAAGCATTCTGCAAAGCAAAACCCTTCTTTTTCTCTTGCTAAAAGAAAATCCATGTTTCTATTCTTTTTCTCTATCTTCATTAATGTAGGCAAATGTTTTTTCTATCCTGCTTTTCAAATTCCACGACTCATCATCATTTCTAAACCATATAGTAATAAAATAGGTGTTCCCATAAGTAGATATGCACAACAGCTTACCTAAGCCATGATGTCATTTGTTTACTAACCCTTATCTGGGATGATGCTTATTGGTTGTAGAACAAACAGGCATGATGATCATGCCCACTCCATGCTTTTGATCGTCCCCTTGTGGGCCTCGTGGAATCCCCCTCATGTTCAGTTAATCTTTGGTGAGGTCGCCAACATCACCTTATTGTTCACTCGTACATAACTGAATAATATAATAGTATACATACCTCTTAGGAGTGGATTAATTGGTGGTGAGAGGCTCATTAAGTGTCGTTTACCCCTACTATAAATTGAGAGTTTGAGTGGCATCTAATTTATTAACATCAATTAGCTTGAATTTATTATTTAATCTTAAATTACATTTATTAAATAATATAAAATCTTCTATGTAATTTATTCTATGTGAATTTAAAATATAATAACTATAAATTTTATCGATATAAAAAACTAGTGCATATTTTTTTATTTTAGTTCGGATTGCTTTCTATTATTTTATAAAACCCTATTCATGACATTTTTCAATGATGCGGAATTGCATTGCAAGAGTTGGGCAGAGAAGCACGGAAACTGAATGTTGCTATCTCACTAATTGCTTAGAATAACTCAGATACTCCTTAAAGATATTTATACTAAATGATTGACCAACCGGAGTTTTACCTATGGATTTCATGTTAGTTCCTCTTGTAAGAGTCTGGGGCAGCCGGGGTTTTACTTATAGATGGAGAACTAGTTGGGTCCTCAATGATGAGCTGCACCCGCTTGGTCCGCCTGTAGAGTGATGTGTCAATTAGACCCTTAAAAAGGTGTGCCCGCTTGACCTGCCTACTGAGTTTCCTCGAATAAAAAAGAAGAAGAAGTTATACATTACTATTAGGAAGAAACTGTGACTAGGATTGTAAAAGACACTTAGATTTTTAATTTGAAATTCAAAATCTTAAAATTGTTTATATTTTTTGTCATGACATATATATATATATATATATATACATGATTGTTTTTTATAAAGATGCTAGCCAGTTCAATCATTTATGATAAGGAAAGAGATACGTAGCTAACCAAAAACACATCTTGTTGTTTCTGTTCTGATTATGATATTTCTTTGTTTGATGAAATTGAAAACCATCCACATTAATATCTAGATTGCCCTGTTCACGACTTGTTCTATCAGGCACTCCACTTCCGTATTTTATATATGATTAGTTATAAATTTCTACTTTGGGCATAATTTCCAAAAGGACACTTTGCTTGAACTCTTCCTAGGACATCTATACCAATCGAAGATCTAATTACTAATTATAGCCATAAGCTTTCTGATTATGCTAGGAACAAATCTTTTTCTACCCTTTATCCCTATAGTTTGCAAATTGTAATATACTAATATCTCATTTCATCCCATACAAATTTGTTTTATTCCAGAAGCAGAACATCTCAAGTAAATAATATTTAGCTGTAACTATAATGCCATTTCCTTTACAACCCTGCAATTCTGAGAAATTGCCAACTATATCTAATCTAGTTAGAGACAAACCCATTAAAGCGGTAAGCACAAGATAGGAATCTCCTCAATTATAGATGAATACTTGTAGTTTCATGAAAAATAATTCTGTAGATGTCACAGAGAACTGTCTGCTGGACATTTTAGGAAGCATGGAGACTTAATTGGAGAGTCCATATCACAATGCCTCGTGCTTGACAAGTGTTTTTCTATGAAGTGGTGGCCTACTTACAAAATCGAACAACTTGCAAGTGAATGTGGATAAGCTTTGGTCGACAAATTACCTAATTTGTTCAAATACTCTCCCCTTGTCAATTTACACCTCATACACTACACAATGGCGTTATGGGGCCACATACATAGACAACAACATGAAATGAAAAGAAACAAAGCACTAAGTTATGGAACACAACTTCTGCCGGGCTTTTCTCAAGTTTGGAATCGTTTCCAGGTGAACTTTGGTTCAGTCGGATTTTGATGAGGTTGGGTATTGCCAATTGGATCTATGAGATTGGTTGATTCCGATTGAGGGATACCTGCAAAACAATAAAGGCACGTCAGGAGTTGATTCTTGGTAGACCCCTCCGACGCTCAAGTTAGTCTTTTGAGAGAGTTTTTGAGGCTAGTGAATGAAGAATTAGGGTTCTCGAAAGTCGTACCTTTCTCATGATGAGGTAATCAATTTATATCTGACAAATACCTGCTAAGTTTAGGTCTTTCCTTTCAAGTGGGCAGCC
>JAOTIZ010000001.1:21322839-21341170 GCA_027123425.1 Erythroxylum panamense | reverse complement strand
GGTTAATTTGACTTCTAAAGTTTGATTATTGATGTTAACTGATTTGGGCCAAGCTGCTATTGGTATCGCATTATAGCCTGTTGTTATGTTTTGAATGCATCAATTTTGGTTGTTCATTTTTATTATTCTATGGTTTAATTTGCTCTAACA
This sequence comes from Erythroxylum panamense, assembly GCA_027123425.1. Lineage (NCBI taxonomy): Eukaryota > Viridiplantae > Streptophyta > Magnoliopsida > Malpighiales > Erythroxylaceae > Erythroxylum > Erythroxylum panamense. The sequence goes on along the minus strand of JAOTIZ010000001.1, from coordinate 21,341,020 downwards.
CTTATCACTAGTGTACTGTCCATTAATGTACAGAGAGGTGAAGACAACGTTTCCAAGCATGTACATCTCCTCTAGTGGAAAGATAGGTGGTTTGAAGAAGTTGTGCATCAGAGCAGAGCAGGTGCTTACTATATACATACACAACTATAAAAGTTGAGTTAACAATATTAAACGCAGACGAGATTATGATGTTAGACGTCATATGCATGGAAGGATTCCGGTTGAAGCTAAGACTTGCACCAAATAAATACCAAGCCATTTTAATAAATATATGCAAAACTACTAACTACATTTCTTATATTTGTTACTTATCGGTCAAAACATGGCTGCTGCATGTTAGCCAAGTTTTCTTGTTTAGAGATGACGAGGAAACTAAACTTACAAGTTTTTTTTTTACAAACTGTTCAGGTCTGATCGCGGGAAGAATTGCAAGTTGTAAAGCTGAAGAAATAGAGAGGTTTTGGCTAATGAGACACGACGAAGTGTTTGCTAGTCGCAGAAAACAGCTCAAGAAATCCAAATCCTGATCTCTAGGAGTTTCTGTTAGCTTGTATCCGTGTTTGTAAATACAAGAATTTCAGGCACACTACCATTTCTATCCAAATCAATGTAAATAAGAATTATGCATATGCCTTAAAATTCAATTTGTCCAATTTGATAATATATCATCTTCATGTTGTTGATGTATGTGTGAACAAGATTAGGATTTACAGCTTCTAATTATTAAAATTAATGATATACTAAAAAATTGAAGAATTATTAAATAAATAAAATTTATAAATAATATTGAATAGTTATTAAACAAATAAGATTAAAAATTGTATTTTGAAATAATTATTAAAATTAAAAATTATTAAATTAATATGATTTTCAAAAAATGGAAAAAAAACATAATAATAATACAAATAATAATAAAAACATTGTTGAAAGTCTTCCATGATGTTTAAAAAAAAGTTGCAAATTCCTTCACATTCTGTAATGTTTTAAAAACGTCGCGAAATGTTAAACAATTAGCGATGTTTTTTAAAAATGTTGAAGATTATCCAAACTTTCAGTGACGTTTTTATAAACGTCGTGGAATGTCAGTGTTTTTTATGACGTTTTACATAAAATTTCGTAGAAAGCTTTTGCCTACACTACATTGCGCAACATTTTTTTAAAACATTGTAGAATACATTCTGCGATATTTTTGGACATTTTGTGACATTTTAAAAACGTCGCAAAATGCCTTGTTTTCTTATAGTGATGAAGAGGAGGAGCCAAATAAGGAGGATATCGAGGAATTGTTGGTAGTCTTCTTAAGTACAGAGTGATCCTCCTTCCCATAAAATAAATTGTCAAAGTCAATAGATGATCAAGGGGCTTTAATATTCCTTGTTATATTGACAATTTTTTACTAAAAGGGCATTAACAAATTTACTTAATTTTATTAATTTGATTCCATATGTCTTTATTATATTATGGTATGTGGCCTATATGCAGACTAATGAACCTTTTTTTGGGAAGATAGATAGAAGCAAACTACTGATTATAGATCTAGGTTAAAGAAGGGCTTATTGAGAAGTCTAGCTAAAAGACTCAAAAGGAAGTGCTAGTTAGGAGGCAACCCAACAATTAGGTTTCTTTTTTTATTGAGTAGTTTATAGGATTCTCATTAATAGTTCCATGATTCTAATTTTGCGAATTGAGATTTAATCGAGTTTCATAGGCTATGAAGGCAACATCACCTCATTGTATTAGAGTAGAGAATATTTCACCAACACTAGATGGATATTAATAACACTAGATAAAGTTGGAAATCTTTTACTATTAGGAGAGTATTATCCTCACCTCCTCTTATTATTTTTCATATTTTTTTTATTATTCTTGTATGTTTTGTATATTGAGGATTATGTGCAACTTAAGTGTGGGAGAGGGACTTAGTAGGCAAACAAGTATTCTTCTTGCATGTTTTCTACATTAAGGACAGTGTGCAACTTAAGTATAGGAGAGAGACTTAGTAGGAAACATGTCAATTTTATTATAATTAGTTTAATAATGAATAATTTGAGAATTTTTTAAAAGAACGTTGATCAAGATGACTTATTATGAGTTTGATTGTGATTATGTTTTAATTTGTTTAGGCAAATATTTATGATTTTAAATGATTAAGTTGATTTCAATTTAGTTTATTAATTTTAAGAATGGATACTTGATTCACATTATGATACTTTGTGTATAATTTGTACATCCATTGAGTTAAATGTGAATTCTTTTTTAGCATTTTTTTTCCCACACAAAAAAGAAAAAAAAGTAGTTTATGTATAAATGAGCATTAATAAGTTCACTCTACTGGCTTTGTACCAATAAAAAGGTCGAAGTTAAAGAGTGGTGCTACTAACTATTTAGGTATTGACCTAGTCGAGTAATAGGGAATATTTATGAAAAGTGTTAGTAGCTATTTGAGATAGTGAGCTATTTGAGTAACAAGGAGTATTCTTGACAAGGCGTTTACTCTCATTTCAAATTTAGTTTTTTATTTTTAACGGTATCAAAATATTGAAAGGTTTTCACATTTTGTTCTCATCTCTATTCATTTTATATATAAAGTGGAATGGTGGAAATTAAGTTAAAATTTGAAGAATTATGAAGTAAATTAGATTGATTTACAATTTGATGCAAGTAACTAAGTTTTTAGCAATTGAATGAACTTTGCAATTGATGAATAATAAAGAATCTTGATTAATATCTTTTGTGACTTTAATGTTTTCCTAGAGTTGTTTCTTATTAAGTTAATAGTAATGAAATTGATTTTTTTGAGAATAAACAAATAATTAAGTGTTAGAGAGTTTAATAAATGCTTAATTGTTTATATTTTTAGGTTTATAATTAATGCATTTTACTTGTTTATTTAAGTGTTTTTATAGTTTCTGGTACTTAATTAATTCATATTTTGTTTTTAGGACCTAATTCACTTAGTTAGAGAAAAAGGAATGAATTTGAAGTTATTTTGACTAAGTTATGAAGCTATAGGAAAAGTATATGGGCATAAGCACCCCCATGTACTTGTCCATATACTTTAACAAAGTTATGAGCATGCCCATGTTTGAGAAGTGCATGCCTAGGTGTTGGGTTTTGATTATGCATCATATACATCAACTATTAGAATATGCACTAGAAAATAAAACAAAACCTAGAAAATACAGAATCAAACATGTGCCATTAAATGTAGTAAAACAAAACATGAACTTAAGATGTGTACCTTACATTCTCCTTCGTTCTTTGTTGTGTTCACCTCTTCAGGTTGTCGTAAACCACAATAATTAAAGGAGGATGTCTCTAATGATATCCACATGAAAAGCGAAGCCTGGAACCTCTTAGGAAGAATGGCTAGAATACACACAAATTGCTAGCTTTGTGGTGTGTTCTTTGAGAGAGTATTTTTGAAGATGGTGAACAATTCATAAAAAGACATTTTGTTTTCTTACAAATTTTGCACGAAAATGGAGTGTCCTTGACATCTTTTGGCCTACCTCTAATATCCAACATCAATGGAGAGTTAGTGGGAATTAAGTGGCTTTTAATCCCACTTAATTTAGCATGAAAACATTCACCCCTTTTTTTAAAGGATAATTTTATCATCTTGCTTATTAAAGGGTAATTTTGTCATCTTACCTAATAAGCAAGATTCACATGTGTCATATGATTCACAATTAAATGACCCTAAACTACCACACTTTTTTAGTTTAGTCATGCATCTCTCATATCTTGGATCCCTATCTAAAACCATTTTACTCATTATTTGCATCTCCAATGTGTGTGACCTATTAGGTTTTTGGTTATGTTGGCCACTTGAATTAACAATTAATTTCAAACAAGTCATAAGCGGTATCTAGCAACACATTATGCTGGAAAGTCAATGATTTGATTCTATAGACAATGTTCTTGTGTAATTCATCCTTTCACTATTTTATACCCCATTTAGTTCAAAGTATGGTTAAAGTGTCAACTCCCACTACACTAACTATGTTAGATTTAGCCCAAGTGATGTTAGTTCTTGTCCTTGAGGCTGATTACTCAATTAGATACGTCACTGAAGAGTATTTTCATGACATTTCCACTCCAACCAGATATTCCTAAGTAACAACCTTGATAAGAGGTCATGGGTATCATCTCCTCCTATCAAGAGTGGTGAATCCTTTATTGGCTACTCAATTACATTCGAATACCTTAAGTTGCACCCAATCACCACCCTATGAGCAATCTTTAAGAGGAAACAAGGAATGGAGTCAAAGTACAGGATCAATATCTAATATATCCTTGAGCACTTTAAGTCTAAGGATATTTGTACCATTACTATGATGAGACTATCACCGACATTAAAATAGATTATCTATATGATTGTCTCATGACAGGTCATCCAATGTACTTACTACTCTTAGTAAGCTTCCATATGTTAACTCTAAACAACTCATGCTTACAGCTTATGAGATCCACTACTTGATTTAATCAAAGAGTATAACATGTGCTAATCTATCCGCATTAATAATGTCCCTTCTTATTAATCCTATGACTAGGGATAAGTTAGACACTAACAAATATAATTATACATGATAGGAATCTCATTATCATAATCTCATCATGATTGCTTTCATACTATGTAATGTATCAAGGACTTCATTAATTCAATTTAATATCACTATTAATTCATAAAGAACATGAACATCAAATTAACAAAAATGCCTTTTTATTAATCATAAAGATTTGTACAATAAGTGCTAAAGGTGATTGTCTTTAGAGCATTTCTCTAACACTAGGTACCTGTGTGTGTTTATATTTTGAGCTTGTGTTTACTTTGAATTTGAGGGTCTCATGATTTTTTAAAGTACACAGTTATAAACAACATTCTTGAGTACCACCCAAAAGCCTAATTTTTAAAGACATAATTAAAAGGAAACATAGAGGGGAAGCTCAAGAGACACAATTGGAAGACCTAAAACAGTAAAAATAATGAAGAACAAATAAGGAGACCCTTTTGGAGTGAATTTCTACTGATCTAAAGTGAATTTCATAAAGATTAGAAGTGATTTCGTAGTGTTTCTTTTAATTTGTATTCTTCTTTTAGTTTTGATGTTATGTCTTATATTATTAGGAATTAAACCCTTTATGGCAGCTACATAAGATGAATCTCAAGATAGACCTGCACTACAAAAAAAATAAGGAATTAGTGATGCAAAATTTATGACAAAAATCAAACCGTTGCAAATTACTGATGGATTTTTTTCCGTCGAAAAAGTTGAAGGGAAAATTTTCATTTAGTGGCTATAGTAATTCTGTTGCTAAATACAGGGGAAATCAATTTGTAATGGAACATAGCGAAGGAAAAAATACCCATTGGTAAATAAGGAGGGAATCGTTGGCAGAATGATAAAGTTCTGAGTTTGTCGACAAAATATTTCTGTCGATAAATTCTATTGGTAAATTTTAAACCTACACGTCGTCGTCTGCTTCCACTTGAACCTTATTAACTTAAAGAAAATGATGTCATTTCGTTGAACATCAAATGAAGTCATTTTGTTAACGTTATAATCCCTCCTCTCTCCTTTTTTCTTCTTCCTCCCTATTGGGTCTTCTCCTCCGGCGATTTCTAGTCTCCCGTTCTTCATGTGTCGTCGACGTTTTCATCCTATCATGCTGTGTTGGAAGCTTATCCTCTTCTCCAATCATTGTTGCATTTTCGTGAAAGTATACATGTTCATCGTGGATGTTTGTGTTTATTTGATTTGTTTGTGTCTTTGATTTGTTTCATATGTTTTGGTGTTTTTTGAATGGATAAGAACATTTAAGGTAGAAATGTTAGTGATAGAAGGGAAAAATGTGAATTTGGTTGTGATGTTGGGATGATTGTTTGATGTATATAACGTGTTTGATGAATATAAACTTGTAGTTATTTCATTTTAATTTAGTATGTTCTTTAGTTTCACTAAGATTCAATTATGTGTTCTTTTATTATTCTTGAATTAATATTGTCGATATGTTAATTCATGTTTGATTTCATACAACTGAGGTTGAGAAATTCATGTTATAAATTGATATAGCATAATTAATCTTTTGGATTAAGGTCAAATACAATAGTGAAAGAGATTTTGATTAATTAACCTAGGATTAGTTGTTAATAATCTTAAGAAAGATAATAGCATAATTGAGGAATTTCCACGGTCCAATGAAATTGATGTGTGAAAAGACTTAATTGTATAACAAGTTTTAGGGAAATTTCGCAATTTAGTTATTTATATCTTCTTTGTTTATTCTTAGTTTGATCTTTTTTCATGTTAATCAATTGTATCAATTTATTTTAGTTTATCATTTTAATTTTGAATTTGATTCATCATCGTCCTTATTATTTGTTAGACTAGATAATATAAAGATAATTAATATTAATAATTCTAGTCCACGTGAGATTGACCCTGTACTCACCAAAACTAGCTAAAGCTACATCGTGTACTTAGGGTATAAAACAAGAAAGTTGTTGGGCATAAGTTAGGATTTTAAAGCAAAATGTGAAAGAACTTATTAGTATAATTGAAGCAGTAGATGCTTTAGTGGATTTCTAAATGCCTCCAGTAATTTGAACTAGTAGAGAGTGTAAGAAAAATAGTGGAACTCATAATGCCTTAGAGAAAGGCAAAGAGAAGGTAGGATAATCTTCTTACTATAAGTCAAAGAAACAATTAAAACAAAAAATGAAAGCTATATAAGGAGCACATCAATTCTATGGTCATGAAAGGTTAAGGAAAAGGATTGAAGGACTTAATGGAAGAAGTCTAACTTAATAATTATGACATATTAGGACACAATCAGGCTTATAAAAGGGCATTTAAGTAAAAGCAAACCTGATAGAGCAGAAATATAGTACCCTATTAAGGAGTCTTAATAATTATGACATATTAGGACATTCTTTTGTCTTTAGATTTTATTAAGGAGTCTTCGAGGGAAATGCTCTTTAAGGAGTGTTTATAAATTATTGTAATAAGGGAATTAAGTTATTCTGGTTGGGTAATTTTTTAATTCTAAATAACTAAATCAACAAGTGTTGAAAAACCTTGATTGATGCTTAGTACTTAGGTTGACATAAAGATCATATATTAACAAAATAAAGACCAACGAGTAGGCGAGGTAAATAAGCAATATTGATAAAAACTTGAAGAATATGCAAGTGTTCATATTTCATTGGTGCATATTGGTAGAAATATTCAATAATATGTGAGATTCATATGCAAGATCATATCAAAGATGATGATACAACTAAGCCCTGTTAAGTCTGAAGGTGCATAAAGGCATTTAACTTTAATGAGAAGATTAAAAGGTATATAAATATGGGATATTTATCATACATTGGCTTGAATTGTTTAATCATGGAGCATTGTAATTACACCATTAACATGCTTAGATGTAATCATACACAAAAATGGTTCGAAATGGCTAACAAAGCACTAATCAAAGTACTTATCAATTTAAGAGACAATTATGTCATAAAACTTGGTAAGAACTTGAAGTAGTGGACAAAGAAAGTGAAAGTACCACGTTACACTGTGAGAGTACTTCTTTAAATCATGGGAAAGTGGCTAGATGACATAGAAACAGAGTGAGCATCTTTTAAGTACATATTTTCCATGTATTAAGTGGAGTTGGTGGTAAAAAAGGAATAACTCCCTCCGTAACTTAATGGGTCAAAAAGGAATAACTCCCTTTAATAGGTAGGGGTAAACCTACATACTACTAGACCTTCCTTGACCCTACATTTCATTGAGACTCTCATTGGGTGTTGTTGTTATTGATGTAGAGTTAGTGAAGAAAGTGTGTAAATAAGCTTACTTAGTCTTTAAATTCTTGTAAGTCTATATAGAGACATCCTTTTTAATTTATTTAGAAGATGTAAGAGTATATTCAATTATTTGTTAGAGAGAGTTAAGAGATTTTTAGAAAAATTCTTGTTGAGAGCTAAAAAATTCTTGTTGAGAGCTTCGAGGAGGGAGTTATTAGGTAATTATTAGAGTGCTTCAATAAGGAAGTAACTCAAGTCATTTATATTATTTCTTTGTGAATTAATTAATAAAAGGTTAGATTTTTTTATCTATCTCTTGTTAATATTTTAGTTAAATTATGAGTGAGTGAAATATTTAAACACGAGTGAGGTAAGGTATTATAAAACAAACAATCTTATTGATCTGTGACAATGAGAGAAAATTGAACTAATGTTAGATGAAATGTCTTATGAGCTACTAAATGTGACTGCAAACATGTTTTTGAAAAGTATAAAATGGTTTATACCTCATTTTTATTAGTATTATTATTTTATTTTCTTTAGTTTATTGTGAGTTTCTATTAATTATAGCTTGAGTTCCATATTATTCTCCATTTTATGCTCATCTTGGTTTTTGATTTAATGTATAAATTAACGTTTTATCATTAAATAAAATAAAGGCTTTTGCAGTGTATAAATTGGCTTGCTTCTTTTAAATACATGTACCCTGTTTTTATTTAAAGCCAATATATAAGTATAAACTTTTTTCATATCCATAGTTCCTTCGTCCACTCTCTCAAAAAAGAAGTGAAATTCATCTCTTATATGATTGGTTTTTGAATCAAATGTTAGATTTCTTGTTAAATGTAAGGCACCCTGATTGTCACAAAATAATGAAACCTTTTGTTGTTTATGTCTGAGTTCTTCCAATTTCAATTTCAATTATATCACTTTTTTAGCTTATGTAACTAATACATATTTCGCTTCTGTTGTTGATGTAGCCAGAACTGATTGTAACTTTGAAACTCAACTTACAAATATGCCGGCAAGCTTGAATACATAAACAATTGTGGATTTGCTTTTATCAATATTTCTTACATAATTAGAGTCAACATATTCCTTAAAAATAAAGTCTAATCCTTCATATTATATTGTAGCATCAGAGTTCCTTTTAATATACCTTAGAATCCTCTTAATGCTCTCTATTAAGATTCATCATATAGTGACTAATCACTCTTAATGCATGTATAATGTCTAGTCTTGTGCAAATTATAACATATATTAAACTTCGCACTATGGATGCATTCAGTACTTGAGACATCTTCATTTCTCGGACTCATATTAGATGATAATTTAAAATTAATAGGAATAGGGTTGGATATAGGTTTACAATTTTGCATATTGAACCATTGTAAAATCTTTTTTAGGTAACTTTTATGAGAAAACTAAATCTTCCTATTATTTTTATCTCAATAAATTCATCCATATAATATTATTTGTTGGTTTTAAGCCCTTCATTTCAAACTTTCTATCCAACTGTGCCTTTAATTCTTTAATACGGTCTTTATTGTAGCCAAAAATTAACATGTTATCTCTATATAATAATAAGATAATAAAATCATTATCATCAAACCTCTTAAAATATGTATAAGGGTCTGCATTAAGTCTATTATATCTAAAGCTAATAATGAAGGAATTAAATCTTTTATACCAACACCTTAATGCGTGTTTAAAATCATATAGAGATTTGATCAACTTGTTAATCAAGTTATTTTTTCTTTTTTTTAAAGCCTTTTAGTTAGAACATATAAATTTCTTCCTTAAAATATCCACGCAGAAAAGTAGTTTTCAATACAAAACATATTAACATGATTACTCTCACTATTGTAAGTTGAACTATAGGGGAAAATATTTCATTGAAATCAATTCTTTCCTTTTTGAAAATATATTTCACCATAAATCTGGCACTATATCGCTTCACTTGATTGTCACCATTTCACTTGATCTCAAAGACCCATTTATTACTAATTGACTTCCTTCCTTGTGGTAGTGATACAAGCTTCCAAGTTTTATTTTTATGAGGAACATCTGGATTATAAAGTTTATAGTTAATGGCTCTCTATCCTCTGTTAAAAGGCAATATATCATATTGCCTTTTATTACATAATCTAAGAGCCAATTTAATGGTCTCTTTATACGATTTGATTGACAAACTTTAAATCTTCATACTTAAACACCTTGCTCTGATATTACTCCATAAGAAGTTTGAAATTCCTTTTTCACATGTGTAGTAGTCTCTAAATTCTTTGTGAAGTGTTGTTGTCTTTTTCTTACCTTTGTAATTTATCTTCTAAAAATGTGACATCTTTACTGACGACAACCTTGTAAGTAGTGGGATCTCACATATGATACCCTTTCACCCTGTCAATTTCATAAAATAAAGTATTTTCTAGATTTTAGATCTAGCTTCATAGTTTCCTTGGCATTATACTAATTACAAAGGATTTTCAAATATATGAAGATTGGAATAATTCACTAACTTTCTAGTTCACATCTCTATAGGTATCTTTAACTTAATTATAGTTCATAGAACTTATTCACCACATAACATCTAGTATTAACTACTTTAGTCGAGAAAGCCTTATTAGGCCTATAGCCATCACTATTGTTCTTATTCTTTCTAACAAATTCTGTTCATTTACTTTGCTACTTCATTTTATTAAGGAGTGCATATAATAGTGAAATGTCTTTTGATGTCTTCTTGCTTCCAAAATGCATTGTCAATATATTCTCCTCTATTACTCTACCTTTAAGCACTTAATCATTTTACTAAAATCAAGTTTAACACACACTTTGAAAACTTTAAGACTGGGAACACATATGCTTTCCTATTGATAGGGTATACCTAACACTTCGTGGAGTAATCGTCAATAAAAGAGATAATGTACTTTACTCCTCCTAAGGATAAAACTAGTACTTGCCACACATTAGAGTGAACTAACTTAAAGACAATCTTTCTTCTTAATTTTGATTTATTAAATTTCATGGTGTTGCTTATTTATAACAAGGCTTACAAAAGGGATCTCTATAAACCCATAGAGCAACTTTTTCTCAATAAAGATCTTCATTAATTGTTTAGATCTATTTCTAAGCTTTTTATGTTGTAATATTGAAGATGTCTCACTTAAAGTGATTAAGCAACTGATACTTCAACTTATAGTAATGTCTCTCCCTGTAAATTATACAAGTTTACTACTATCTTTTCTCCTTTTATAAGTACAAGTATGCCTCAAATTATCTTCAAAATCTAGTGAAAGATTTTTATTATTTTACCTAAGATCATTTAGTTATCCTAGAGATTCTTTTGTAATGTCTCCATATGTCATACCTCCTAAAAAGTACAAATTATATCATCGTACATCTTCAGTTTAGTGGTTTTAGTACCAACAATCTTTAAAGGATAATCATTATAATCATATATAGATCCTCCTAAGATAGATTTATAATGATGGAACCATTCTCTTCTAGAGTTAATATGAAAAGTGGCTCCTGAGTCAAAGAGTCATGCATTAAGTAGTAACTTTTAATTGTTATTATTGTATCATAATATAAAGCATTATTATCATTTGAAATACTTGTATAATTTCTTTGAGGACTAGAAATTGTTTTATTTAAATTCTAATAAATCCTACTTCAAGTGACTTTTCTTGCCATAATTATAGCATTTTAAATTCTTCTTACTTCTTGATTTTGATCTACTATCATTTTGGCTCTCATTTAGACTATGTTTTGTTGATCTTCCTCTTGTCACTATTAAATATTCAACTTATTATGAACCAAATTAGCTTTCTTCCTTATTCTTGCACCAACTTTCATCTTTTAGATCTATGGCTATAGCGTCATCAAAGACTAAATAGCTTATAAGAAGATTATTAGTTAAGTTGATAAGTTGATCACAGGAATCAAGTAGACTTTAAAGTTGAAGTATAACGTGTTCATATAGCTCTATTCTATAATCCAATAATGTTAGTAGAGAGAATAGAATAGTTAACTTATCAATATACTTGATCTTTAAAATGGATTCAAAAATTTGAAAAATATAAAGTTTTCTTGTAAAGAAAATTTTATTATGGAGGACTTGACTTCGTATAGATTATCTCTTTCATTGTTTTCTTTTTTCCTATGCTTAAAAAAACTTTAATAACTAAATTGTGTCCATTTCATTCTATTTGGCTTCATTTGAAGTTCATCAGCCTTCTGTGAATAGCTATAAGACAATCATCCTTTTCAAAGAAAGATAACTTTCATCTTCAACTTTCACAATAAGAAATTATTCCCATTTAAATTTTTAATATTAAATTTAGTCGTCATTAGTTCTATCTCAAACTATCATGTGCTAATAAAAATAGCTCTCACTATTTCACATAAACAATAATTATATACATAAATAGTACCTAGTACCTAGTACCTTTAAAGGTAAATAATATCTAATTTTTCTTTAATATAAAGGGTCCACTATAAGTGGCAATCAGAGAACATATAACTAGTAGATATATACAACCTAATTAGGCTATAATACTCCTTGTTAGAATGATTAGATGAAGATAGTACCATCGCTACTCAAGAATAAAAGAAATAGGACACACATAGAATATTATTATGAGTAAAAAGTGGAGTTACAGTACAAAAACTTTCTGGCTATAAGTTATAAATATTAATTTGTAACCTAGAACTTATAAGGTTAGAAGCCTCACAAATTCTACTCTTGAATGTTTGAATTTATTTCTTGATACATGAAACAAATAGATAAATAGGTATGAATAGGCATATCAGACTAATTATATTTACACATTTCAATTAGTTGTAATTGCCATACATTCTGATATTTACTTTGTACCACAAATAAGTTATCTTAATATCTAGATTCTTCCACTTGCATAATATTTAATAACAATTAAGGTTGTATTTTATTTTGCTTAGAGACTTACATGAGCCAAGTGTAGATGGAATTACAGAAGCCGATAGAATTTGGCTCACATCCAAGACATTTAGGACAGGAGGTAAAACAAAAGCTTGGTATAAAAGCAGTCATTTTCTTTGCACTCAAATCTAATGACCTTAGACTAACTCAATGATAATATAATTGAACCTTTTACATTATTGTTTTGATTTAAAAGGGTGAGATTTGCCTAATTCACTAGGGATGGTACTTATGAGACCTTGTTGGTAAATGGTTGGCAAAATCACTATACATGTCCAGTAGCATCATGGTGACACATTTTAGTAAAAATTTTGTCGAAACTAAACTATCTAGAAAATTAGCATATAATCTAAAATGTTCCAAGTAATCTGCATGTTGATAGAAATACAACAACATGATTGATTGTTGTTATTCAAATAAACTATGTTGGCAGTAATGCAAATGTTAAATAGTTCAACATCTCTTTAGTTTTATGGTAAATTGAAGTGATGATAATTGGTTATGGGTTATTCGATCATATTGATTAATTTTCTGGTGTCATAATTTTTTTTCAATAGTTATATTAATTACACAAGTTACAAATAGGTAAATAAGTCTGATTAGTTCAAATATAACTCTTAAAAGTTTGGGGTGTAGTTAGAAAATTACTTATAACTGTTAATTTCCATCTTTTAAATAAAAAAGGATGAAAGGCATAATTTAATTTATTGTAAAGCATCATTTTATACTACAAACCCTTTGAAATGAAACAATAAAGTCTTTAAATTATTTATGTTTAAAGCTAATTTATTTCTATAAAAAAATTCCTATATATGCACAAAAGTTATTTAATAAATTATCTCTAAAGCTAATTGGAGTTGTTGACTATTTACTTACTTATTGGTGATTTGTTGGTATACTTAAAGAAATAAACATCTTTACATATATTTTGTAGGTTTTATTTTAAGTCAAAAAGTACCAAAATTAAAAAGAACATTAAGTATTTATAAAAGGCCCCGAATAATATGCTAGATGTTTGACAGAAAGTCTCACCAGAAAGAACATGAAGTGTTTGGAAAATAAAATCGTTCAGAACTCAACACACACTTGCCTGTTTTCTCAAACAATAAGGTTATGAAAACTTGGTAAAAGTGAAGATAGGTTGTAAACTTAAAATAACACAACAACATAAAATACCGTCCTAATATAAGGAATCTTAGTAATGGATTGTGAAATGTAACAGTTTGTCCATATATAATCCTAGTTGATATAAATTGTGTGAGATAAAAAAAGGTATTAAAATAGATTATATCATATTGAATATGTAAATTAAGTTATACCTTAAAATTTTTATTTATATCAATCATTCTATATAAAAAAATAAAATTATGCAATTATTGAGTGACAATATCCATGTATGATTATGATATATAATTTAACCATTTAATCAAATAATATTCTAATTAGAAATAAAATATAGAATTAGATTTATTTACATAAAGCTCCTTATGGTCTTAAGCAAGGTTTCAGAGCTTGATTTCACTGTTTAAGTCAGAAACTGACAGACCTTAGGTTTACTTCATCAAAAGCTGATACCTTTCTTTTTATTCACACCACCCTTATCCTTGTTTTTATGGATGATATCTTAGTGACTGGTTCTTCACAACAACCCATTAAAACCATCAGTGATGCTCTTCACTTTGCTTTCACCATAAAAGATCTAAGTCCTCTTCACTACTTTCTAGGCACTAAAGTCACTTTTACACCCACTGGCATTCTTCTCACATAATCTAAATATACTCGTGACCTTCTTCATTGTACACACCTTGACTCTTCCAAACCTGTTTCCACATCCATTACCCCCTCTCTACCATTTTCCAAAAATCATGGCCTTCCTCTTTCTAATCCTACTGAATACTGTCATAATGTTGAAGCACTTCAATACCTTTGTCTCGTTAGACCAGATATCCAATTTGCTATTAACAAAATTTCACAATTCTTACATTGTCCCATTGATGTTCATTGGACAACGGATAAATGCATCCTTCAATATCTCTGCTCTACCCATTCCAGTTAATTTTAGACCATGGAATGGGTAGAGCAGAGATATTGATTTGGTTGCGTGTCTTGACGATTGTTGAGCTATATTTGGTTATTGCATTTTCTTTGGCTCCTTTTTAATTTCATGGACTTTTAAGAAACAACCTACTGTGGCTAGATGTAGTATTGAAGTAGAATATAAGAGGATTGCTCTACCTGTCACTAAACTATGTTGACTTAATTCTCTACTTGGTGAACTTGGATTTTCCAACATTCAACCACTTTTATGCTATGAAAACATTGATGCTACCTTCTTTACAGTAGATCCTGTCTCTCATGCTCATACCAAACATATTGAAATTAATATCCACTTTGTTCGTGATTTGGTTGCCAAGAAATCTTCGTTTATACATCATATATCGGTTTCTCACCAACTTCTTGATAGTTTCACTAAACCATCGGGTTCTACTCCTTTTTTACTGTTATATCACTAGCTCAATATTCTTTCAAATATTATCTTATAGAAGGCTAATATTAGATCATCTTCTTAATCTTTTTTTAATTACATTAGATAAATTCCAAATCATCCTTGTTTAGATAACATCATACATTATCTGATCATCTTATTTTAGATAAAATCATGCATAATCTAATTGTAGTTTAGATTAAATCAGATTCAAATTGATTCATCTTATCTCAAACCATGTATAAATACAATGCAGGTTGTAAAGCGAAATATACAAGAAATCAATACATTTTCACTTTACTCTTAAATTTCTTAGCTTTATTCTTCTTTCAAATTTTAGTATCATATGGTATGCGTGCTGGACGCCACTTCCGGAGCCTAGCATTTGAAGACATTTAACATCATCTTTGATACCACATAGATGTTGGCCCCCATTTCCAGAGCCCAACAATCTGGAGTCATACAAAGCCCGTCGTCCCATAAGGGTGGCGTGCCCACAACAGTCAAACATCAACATCACAATTTTGAGAATCACAAAAAAAAGCCAATCATATTTCATTAATGAATTCAAAAAGAGTTTATACAAGCTCATTTCAAAATACACAAATACAAAAATACAATTGAATTTCTATGCTTAATATGATTCTAAATTACAAAATTTCCTAAACTAACTTCATTACAAAAGTCTTTAACTATCTTGGAGTTCCAACGCTTTGCAAGGATCGCTAATCTTCTCTTTCTGCACCTGAGGAGGGAAGCGTGGGGTGAGCTACACAGCTCAGTGGCTAATATATTTATAGCCATTGGCGATTGGCCACATATTCAAGCATATGTATATGTATATCTAGAAATTTTAGCATTCTGACTTCATTCAAGCAATTTAAGCATTCGATCAATTTAACTCAAACTTATAACACACAGCATAAACTTCAGCCATTAAACATGACACTCAATTATGCACCATTCTTGATCATCTAAAGATGCAATGCACAACAAACGGCTCGAGGGTTCCATGAAACAGAATGACGAAATTTAAGTTTACCCCATGAACAGAATGAGTCCATTTTTCTGAGCTCATATGCCACAAGCGGGCAGCTAGAAGAAGGCTTTTGTCAATGTTCACGTGACGAACAGAATGGTTTCACTATTGCCCAAACAGAAGCACATAAACATGCTCAAATCATTTTATCAAATGCTTTCATACTTTTCATGCTCTTTCCTTTCTTTTCATTTATACAAAATGGCATGACAAATATCAAGGCATAACAATGATAAAAAAAGCAATTTATTTATATCACATATCATACTTCTTCCACAGTATGACAAAATAAAAAAATCATCATGTATTTTCTTCAAGTCAATTTCAAACAATTTAACACATATCCACACATAGGCAAGAATTTACCCAATCACACAATAACTATAACTACATTACCCAAATAAATAGCTCGCGAAAACCATGTCAAGCTTGCCTTTCCCTTTGCTCTTGGTTAGGATTTCCTTGGTTTCCTACAATGACTAAGGCTCCATTCAAAACAACATTCCAAAAATTCAAAAACTTAAAAAATTATAAAAATTTCAACCAAACACAAAATGAACTCAAATCTAACCTACCCAAAACCCATTTAGGTTAGAAAACCTAGACCTAGTTTAGGAACCCTAAAAATCAATTGGGTTCTCTTACTCCATCTTCTTCCCACACCAACTTTTCCATTCCCTACACTAACTCTTTTCCTTTCTAACTCCTTCCACAACATCGCTCATTCCTTTAATAAAGCAAGAACAAAAGATGGTTAACCTACCTTAACAAGTTTGATTTCTCTTCTTTTCTTCTTTCACCGAAAACCTTCTCCTTTCCTCTCTCTCATAATTTCATTTTCTCACTCCTCTCCCTCTTCAATTCACGTTTTTCTCCTCTTTATAAGCAAAACAACACATTCCTTTCCCATTCCTACCCTTAATGAGCCCAAAAAGTCCATCTTACCCTTTCTTATAAGCTTATGCTCTTTTATGCTTAAGTGATCTCCAAAAAATGTCCTTGGACATACTTATTATATCAACACTTTAATTCCACTTATCTATTCAACAAATCCTACTAACCTTGACATAAGTATAGTTCCAAATTAAACCTATCAAAACTTCAAAAAAAATTTAAATCATGCTTCCTTTAAAGAAAAATTTTCTAGGGTCCAACAATTCTCCCCCTTAAAGAATTTCATCATCGAAATTCTTACCTAAGACATTGAAGAGGTGTGGATACTTCTCCCTCATGGCTTCCAATGGTTCCCACGTGGCCTCTTTCGTAGATTGGTTTCTCCACAGAACTTTAACCAGCCTCACAGTCTTGTTCCTTAAAACCTTTTCCTTTGAATCTAGGATCTCCACTGGTTGTTCCTCATAAGTCAAATAATCCCTTAACTGAAACTCTAAAGGTTGAACTATGTGTGAAGGGATCTGACCAGTACTTCCTCAGCATTGATACATGAAAGACATTGTGAATCTTAGATAACTCCGATGGCAAAGCTAATTTATAGGCTAAAGGCCTAATCTTCTCAGTGATCTCATAAGGGCCTATGTATCTCATATTGAGTTTGCCTTTCTTACCAAACCTCAAAACCCCTTTCCATGGAGAAGCTCTAAGAAACACTTTATCTCAAACTTCGAATTTCATCTCCTTTCTATGTAAATCTGTATAGCTCTTCATTATGTCTTGAGCTGCTTTAAGTCTCTGCTTAACTAATTTAATCTTATCAATAGTGACTTGCACCAACTTAGGAAATCTCCTTTCACCTTCTTCATCCCAACAAATAGGAGTTTTGAACCTCCTACCATACAAAGCTTCATAAGGAGCCATTTGAATTCCTGAGTGATAGGAATTATTATAAGCAAACTCGATTAAAGGTAAATGATCATCCCATGAACCTTTGAAGTC
>JAOTIZ010000001.1:21279801-21304093 GCA_027123425.1 Erythroxylum panamense | reverse complement strand
TTTCTTATTGTTATTGTTATTATTATTATTTGTTAACTTTTTTACTAATACAAATAATTTGTTTTAAAATAATCAATGAATTATATCTTTCTAATCATATTATACTGCAGTGGCATTTTCGTCATTAACACTGTTTTTTTTTTCTGTCTACTGCAACCAAACGTATTTCTGTCGTCGAGACAGAAACAATTTTTCTGTTCAGTCCATCGTAACCAAACATCTCACTGTCTCCAATTTTTATTCTGTTTCGTTTCTAAATTTTCGTCTCGTTCCGTCTCTGCCTATTAAAGATAGTAACCAAACGCAACGTGAGCTTGATCGTTACACTAAAACCTTTTGATCCTTGACAGTCTCCTTGGTATTTTAGGTATTGATTGGTATTGACAGGAATCATTCAAAACTTTCAGCACCAAGCATTATTATTTTTCAATATGATACATAACATTTGGGTTTTATTTTTTGGCTAGTACAATGCATACTGACCGTACAAGATTCATCCTTTTGCCTTTTCTAATTTAAAGAAGTAGATCAGATGAGATGACTCAAATACTTATTATTAAGTTAAGGATAAATTAGATTTTAAATTTGAAAATGTGTTTTATTTTATAATACTATTAGTAGCTATTTAAAATATCAACTAAAAGTTTATCTAGGTTGTTGCTGACATTGTATAGGCCCTGGCAAAGTAAAAAAATGACTCTTATTTTGTTTCATTTTATTCTTTAATTATGAAGATTAAGAGTGTATCCTTGTAAAGAACAAAAAGAGAAAAAATAAGGGCTCTTTTTATTTCTTATTTGGTCATTATAATAATAGGCCCTGAACAGTTGTCTTTCTTGTCTTTGCCCAAAGCTAAGCCTGAGTTTAATTTTCAATTTGTTACAGAGAGATATAATCTATCGATAATTTTATGAATAACATTGTTCATTTCAACCACCTGCATAAACACACATGTAACAATAACATAATTATATTAAAATATTAAAAACTAAAAAAAGATTAATGGTCGAGAAAATGGTGCAGAGAGCAAATGAGTAAATGGTGGAAAAGTGGTAGATGTTTAGGACTAATAAGGCATGTGATGTGATTGAGTTTTTGGAAGTCTATTCTTAAGTGGAAGAGATGCACGTGACAACTTTCACTGATTGATGACTATTCAAAGTAATTTTTATTTTTTAGGCCATTATCATGGTGGCTAATCTCTTTCTTTTTCTATGTTGTGGCTCTCACATTTAATGTGAGTGAGACTGAGGCACTTCCTTAGGTTTCAGTTTGCTTCTTTTATATTGTTCTTTCTTTTCTCTTTTTGGCTAAATGAGTGTTATGAGTTATGGTTTTCATTTTTCTAGTATTAAAATTATATCATTTGTATGCTAATGTGTAAAGGGACCGGTTAACGTGACAGAGCACATCAACACCGTTAACAATGAACTTAATAGTGAGCTATGTTTAATTCTAACCAGTATTGCAGAATCAAAATAGTTTCAAATTTAAAATGTAATTTATCTTAATTGAAATTAGAACACGATTCTACTTTTTTCATTTATTTCATTTTATTTATATATCTAAACTTTAAGAGTGAATTTTGTAAATTTATTACTTACATCAAATTACATGTAAAACGTTAGATTCACGTTTAAGGGTTTTTTTGTTATAATTCAGTAAAATCTATATATAAAAAATAAGAAGAGGTTATGTACATAACAAGGGATTTGCTAAACAGAAATCCTGCACCTACCAAAAGAACAAGTCAGGACAAAATCATAAGGAACCTTGCTCAACCTTGTGAAAACACAACCAACTACTATCCTCCACAAACTTCCCATCAAGAAGATGTAGAAAGCTGGTTTTTACAACCCAAGACACCAACTACATCAACAAGAAGCTATCAACACAAAAGACCAAAACACATAATCCAAACTCAAAATACTTAAGCTGCAATCACCAGAACTAAAGAAGTAGAATGTAAGGAAGTTCTGTTGTTTGCCTTGTCCACTGTTAGGAATATCTTCGGTGGCATACCTTGCAAGCTATATCATCCGTAAGAAAAGGATTTCCCTCCGTTGACTCACCTGCCTTAAGGCAATGAGATTGGATTCACGTTTAAGGGTTGACATCAACAAAAAAACCAATTTCATACTAATAATGTCGATAATTATTGTTTTTTAATTTACATAAATTCAAAGTATTCCTTTGTTTTAGCTTAAATTTCTATCTTCTATAAAGTTGTGAATTTTGAAAATTTCAGGTATAATCTTATTATGTACGCAATAGAATAAATAAAAGTTCTTAATAATTTTCTAAAAATAAGATTATTTTATTCTTATAATATGATTAATTTGTAAATATAATAAAATATTAATTATAAATCAATTTTATTATAATACTTGATTTTAATTCCTTTCAACAAATCCTTCATAAAACCAACTTTAGAAACATATTATATCTAATGTTAATCCCATTTTATGTCTTAGATTTGACTATAATATTTCTCAAACTTCATAATTGACTCCCAAATTATCTTTTTTTCTTTATTTTTTTTGTATTATACTCACTAGATTTTGAAATATGTTGGTAATAGTTAGAAATTACAATCCTAAACTATATTTAGAATTATATATAATTAAATAATTTATATTTATAATCAAGATTGTCGTTTAACAATATATTATGATTGTCCTAATATTAGAAATATCAAATCGGTTTTTATTAAATATTTTATACTTGATATTTCTGTATAATTTAATCATTTAATCAAAGATATACTATGAATTTAGTATCCATTCTATTTAATACAATCATATTAATTCTCTATCAACAATAATTGATTATTTTAATTATTTTTAAGGTTACATTCTATTTTTGGACAAATAATTCTCAAATGAATAATAATTGATAATAATAGAATATTCTTCCTAATTATTTTAAGATGATAAATCATGTATTAATTACTCATTTGCTTCCATATAATTCATGCCATGTCCATTAACTACTATTAAGTTCATCATGACAAGGATATGTCCTAAGCAATATAAAAATATAACAATCCATATATTAGATATCTTGAAGTTCTGAAGTTAAATGCTTAATTACTTATACAATAATCCCAATAAACTTATTTTCTAATAACTATATATTTATTTAAATATTTTCCTATTTTATGACGTGAGATAGACTATTTTTATAAAACATAGCTTGTGCTAATATTTTCACTTTATTAAAATTTACTTTTAATAAAACGGTTAACTATAAACAATTACTAAATAATATATAAATGTAATCTAATTTTTATAATTATGGTCTCATCATACTTTCATTTATAAAGTATAATTATCCCTTGAGATTTATCTCATAATCTGGTTAATTAAACAAATAAAACATAAGAATATTTTTAAGTAAATATTTTATAATTATACAACTAATCTATTAATTACAGGGCTTAATATTGAATCTATAAGTTGATTAGGAAGATAATAAATATTAAATTATTTCAAAGTATAAAACTTTTATTTATTGTCTCTATTAATTAAGGATAACTTATGCATTTCCACCTAATCCAATATTTTAAACATAACGAATTGCCAGGAAAAAAAAAGATATACCGGAGAGATGCTCGGGTCATACCAACAAATGTTTCATTTTTCCTTGTACAACCTTTAGACCCACGAGGCCACGACTCACGAGTTGTTTTTGGATTTCTTTCTCAGTTCTTTTTATTAAATGAATCCTAAATTACTGCAATCTGTCATCGAAATTTAAACCTCAAGATCTTGCCTTGAGCAGTCCGTCTCATCAATTGAGTGATTGATGTGTTAGTGGCAGATTAAAACTTATATATCATAGCTGATTTTGATACTGATTCCATTTGCATGCAAATATATAGCAGTAAAAAAATTGACGATTCTGAGAAGCAGGAGCTCTAGTACTGCAAAAAGCTGATATCCCAAGTTTAAAATCAGGGAGAGAGTACCAAAAGGAAGGAAGAAAAGATAAAGTTTTGAACTAGAACTGCAAGTTCAAGTACGTTTGGTCATTGGCATTCAAGTCATCACAACCACAAACAAACAAATGGTACTCGGAAAAGAGAAAAGGATACAAAGGAGAATGCACTCTGCAAATGTGAAAGTAGACAGAAATAAGCAGTCCCTAGGGCTTCCGTTTCCTGTTTTAACTCTACAATAACTAATTAGTCTTTAACAGGGTTAGCTTGGTTTTTAGCAACCACCTTGCACCATGACTACTGAATTTACTCAAGTGAAACGTCCAAAGTCATAGTTTTCGCTTTAGTTGTTCTGTGCAATTGGGTACCTCACTCCAGCTGCCAGAACTCTCTGCTGCTCAATCTGTGTTCGAGACGAGAAATTCAAATACATAAATGTGTGAGACATATCCACCGGAAAGCAAGATAAGTAAAAAAGGTAACAGAACAAAGGTATGTGGTATTAATATTACATGGAACAGTTCATGCATCTTGTCCTTGAGGTAGCAATACTCGTGCTCTAGCAGCTGCAAAGCTCTCAAGCACCTGAAAATTAAATCCATGCCAGAAATTTTAGTTATTCAATTGGAGGATTCATACTTTTAACAAATGTATCTTCGGCATCAATTATGGAGTCATAATTTAGTAAGAGATAATATGTTTATCAAATATTATCTAAAAAATTTTAAACAACAACCCCATTAATCATAAAATAATGATTTAAGGTTCTTGAATTTAGATATTCTCGTTGCTAATTTGTTTCAATTTCTATACTCACCGCCTCCCCCTATTTAAACATATTTTAGTCACATGTCTGATTTTAAATATAGAGAAAGGCCAGTTACATTAGGCCATTGGCTTTTCTGAAATACAACAAGAGGGACCTCTCAGTGTGTGTCTATTTGTAGACTCCCTGGTCCAGGGTGGTAAAGCATGGGTGAAAAGTGAAACAAATAGGCGGAAGTGGGAGTGAAGCTCGAATAAAGAGGTAGGTGGGATGTTTGTGCTTTTTTTTTTTTACCCTGCACGGTTGTTTTGCTCAGAAGCGGCCCGAAAGGCAACGCACACATTTCTGACTCTTTTGGCTCCAATGCTTGAGCTGCTTCCCATAAACTGATTCAAATGGCTTCCCATTTTCTTGTAATCCGAGAACTCTCTATCCATCCTGTCCCATCAATTATTGTCCATCATTAAGTATTTTCCCATCAAAATCTCCACTCTACACAAGTATACAGAGACCGACGAATTTATGAAAAACCTTTAATGTAAGTAGTTTTCGAAAACCAAAAAACGCCAAGACTTAAGAAAGCAACAGCCGGCGATATGTGAAAAAACGAGTGCTCGTGCCATGCATGGCTGCAGTGACAGTTTTAAGAAACAGACACTAATTGGGTTATGATAAGTAGTTGAACATACGGGAATTGGATGCTTTCAAGGTAAACACTTCAACCAAAGGGAAATGATAGTGTTGAAAAAGATAAATAATCGAATTATAGAAACCAATCTCGACTCTCCTATATAAAAAGTATGTCTTAAGTGTGAAATTTAAAAGAACAAGAAAAGTGATGAGTAAAGATTGTTACAGTAAGTTTCTAAGATTCCCTAACAGCTTGTCGGACTCATAGAAGTAGATGTTGACAACTTCAGATACGAAGTTCGGTGAGCTCTCATCTTGAAGCTGCTGGAGCTGCAAGAATTGCTCATCCAGCACACCCTAAACACGGCAACCAAATAACTCATAAATAAGACTGAAAGAATAGAGATGCTTGTTTGCTTGATTGGCAAAGTCATTTGTTTTGATTTATTGGTAAACTTAAAAGAATTCATATAACTTGGGAACCAACAAATCCATATGCATCTACGTTATTGTAACAAACTTATTATGAGTTTTACATTGAAATAAAAGATAGTTTACGGCAAGAAAGATGGTGATGATGATTACCTGGTGGAAGAGTAATGCCAGTAACCGGTTCATATCGGCCCACAATCGGTGCGGGTCCAAACCAAGCATCCACAGAGGCAGACCCGTTTTGGCTAAGTTACAGGATCAATCACAAAGAATGAAATGGTAAGAAATTGGGATGCTTTCTTGGAAGATGAAGTTTGTCTGAGAGTTTAGGGTTTATGCAGAGGTGCCAAACGTGACGATACGAGGAGGGTTCGAAGAATTTAAAGAACGCTGGAGGATGTGGACCCCTACTTTTAAACACAGTTCACACCCAATTTAATATCGGTGTCTTATGCGTGTCAAGTTCAAGCATAAAAAAGAAAAATAGAGGAGAGATGTAAATGTTATTATGAGAATTATAAAGCATGGGATGAAATTCAAGCATAATAATGAAGTCAATTGAAACTGTAGATCCCATTTGTTGTCTTTTGAAAGAAAACTAAAGATAAAGATAAAGCATTCATTCCTTCCCCTCCTTTTGTTTCTTTTTCAAGTTTGAGCTTTCCTTTTTGCTTGTGCTTTAAAAAATGTTGTCCTTGAATTGAACACTTGCAATATAATTTAGAAAGGTGCTTGAACTAATATGGAAAGAAAAAGAACTTGTGCTTAAATTTAAGAAACTTATAAAAAGATCTCGCAAAGTTGCTTTAACTAAAATGGTAAGAAAATTAGTGATTCGTATTTGTCAACTAAGTTTGGTAAAAACACTTACCAAGACGTTACTCTATAAGAAAAACAAGGGTCATATTCATTTAATGACAAATTAATATATGTTGATTGGTATTAAAGAAAAAAATTCACTAAGTTTGTGTTCTAATGGATAATATCTCCGATCTAAATCTTACTTAGAAATACTTAACATGTGACAAGGCTGTAGAGACTCCTCTCTACAGTACAACAACAACAATTTTACATATTTATAATCTAAAGTTTGAACATGTGAAAAGATGATTTGATGGGTTTCTAAGTAAATATTAACAACAAAGGAGTGAAATATAAATAAATATTAAATTTCAGAGTAATCTAATTTTCTTTACTTTTTTTTTCCTAATTTCAATTTCTTCAACTATAAACTAACTTTAATAACTTCCCATATTCTTTTACAAAAACATGAGAATGAAATTGCACAAATCTACAATTAATGCGAGAAGAGAGAAGACTGTAGACGACATATCTATATGATACCATGGTATTTTGGATTACTTCAATTTTCAGAAAAACTTATATGTCAAAATAATTGTGTTAATGGTGAATTGTAAGCAGAAGCATAGCTTTTCAGAAGTTAAAGTTTTGTTTGTATTGGTTCTCCACACTTCTTTTTAGTTTTTACTACATTTATTCATAACCAGCGTTACTGAAATCCTTGGTGTGAAACCAAAAGGAGAAAGAAAAACTCACGCGCCGCCGTTGAGAGTGTAATATGAAATGTTCACTTGGGAGACAAGGGGCGTGCAAGTGCAACGAGGGTCTAATCGAGGAGAATGCGGGGTATCGGCCAAACATGCCCGCCGAAATACACAGAGTGCAAGGTTAAAATGACCTGCCGTCCTTGTACCCGGTCACCTCGCGTGCAGTCTGTCTGATTTCGCCAGCGTCAGTGTCGGTGCTTCACCCTGTCCCAACAACTGCCTGTGGTCAGTTACTGGTCAGTCACCTCACACCCATAAGGTCGTTAAATAGTTATATTATTACAAATGGGGACAAAAAAAGGTAAATGTAACAGAGATACATTAGAAATATGTTGCCCTTTATTAATCAATTAATTAATATTACTTCGTCATGCTGAGGCCAACCTTTTTGCCCTTTGCAACTTTTTCTGACTTCGCGGTCCTTTTCTCGAGGAAAATGTTTTTGAGTGTGGGTGGGAAGGATAAAAGGAAAATAAACCATGGATGAGAAGAACAGAGCCCGATAAGCAAGGATAGTACCAGGAGGTGAGACGAGATGAAAAGTTAGATGCATACGTGGCACAATGGGTAGTGCTTCGTTTTGTCTTCTTGCTGTATGATGACGTACTAAAGAGATGATGAGACACGACTTTTCAGAAAGGCCTGTGATGGCCTTCTTTTGTTTTTTTTGAAATGAACCTGGGATGGCCATTTGGACTTTATTCTTTGCTTGGAAAACAATATTTCACAATGTTTGAGATCTATAATTTTGATTTGAGATTGGATTAGATGGTAAAAATCGCCAGACTATAAATTAAACCTATCTTCATTTACTAACTTAAATTTTTGATCATAATAATATATTTATATTTACAAGATTTTAAATTACATATATTTGGCGTATTATTAATATAACAAAACAAATGAACCAATTCTATAAAAGTGAAGTGGTGCTATGTATACATTGTTTAACCTTTTTTTTCCTTCATTATTTTATGTGAATTTGAAGCCATCCAAGGGGCGGTGTTAAGAAGCTTTCTGTTCTTCCAAACCGTACAAAGCTTTCACGAGCTAATCAAACTAGATGTTGGGCATGTTCATCGTGTTTGTACATATCTCGACAAACTAACTTCAAACAAAGGCGTGCTTTCGGTTGAACGTGAACAATACATGGCTCTATCATACGTTCTATGATGTTTGGACAATTAGGTTAGACGTAAAAGTTTTAATAGAATGTAATAATTTATAATGCGGATGTAAAATTTTTAATAGAATGTAATAATTTATAATAGAATAAAATGAAAATAAATATCATACTAAAAAATTGATGTTTAAGAAGAATGGAAGTGTTCATAACATAATATAATAAAATGTTATTTGAAAGAAGGATTTAACATGTAATATAGTGAAATATTGTCAATCATTTTACTTTCCATTTTAAACTTTTCAAATCGAAAGTTACTTATTTTACTATTTAGGATATAATAAGATGTAATGTAAAACAATTCCATTCTATTTCATTCTATTATAAACCTTCATCTTAAATAATAGAATAATATTATATTTTATTCCATTTTACTAATAACTACCCAAATAAACATAGCCTAAAAGTCAACTTTCTTGCCTCTTATCGGTAAGGAAACTTATTTGAAAGTAAATAAATTCTAGCCGGTAGCCGGGCAACATTCTCTTCCTACGTTAGTGATCATGGTAAATTAATTTAAAGAGAGAGCATGCAATAGGGTGATGCAAGCATAGAGCATACTCTTGAGTACTGAACCTTAAAATCCATTATTTAGAGGAAGATGGCACTTTTAGAGAAGCGTTTATACCTATGTAATTAAAGAACTCACAGTATTTAATTTCAAACATAGACTTCATAATCATGCTTTTACCTCTCGTGCTTATGTACTGCACCCATTATCTATTGAAAACAAGAAATATTCTTTTTGTCCTATTCATATGATATGTTAATTCCCATCTTTTCGCTTTGATATTCCAAATGCTGGGGTCAAGTTGCCTTATTTAATTTGTTGCCTCCTCTAGTTTAGGTTCAATAGTTCAAGTAATGTCACATTATATACTTTTATGATATCAAGTGAGTGACTGCCGAATGAATGCGAAATGTAAGGAGTGGTTGTGCCATGGTATGGTTCAGGACTCATTGCTCGAGATGGGCATAATGTCTGCTTCTACTCTTAGATTAGGTATTAGGATTTCTGTAACTCCTGGATGTTCTTGATTGAGCTGATACTTTGTTAATAATTTCTATTTTCATTTTCCAGTGCCGTCAGCGAACACTGTGGATAAGTTAAGGATTTTCCTTAATGTTATAGTTCCCAAGTTTACTGGCTGACCTTGCGGCATGGCTGCAAGTTGGGAATGTTTTATAATATATACTGATATATGGCAGATTTATTCTTTTAGACGCCGGGGTTCATAATGAAAATAATCACAAATCCATTAATTATGGTTGTAAAAGTAATTAGGTTTAGGTTTCAATTCTTTTTCCTACATTTCTCTTTTTTTTAATCCAAGCCCATGAACTAAATCTCATCAGAGTTCACGCATCACTCTAACTCAAGATGTATTTCTTTTCTGTTCATTAAAGGGGTACTTCGTTGATGAGTTTGGGAAGGAATTGATAGGTAAAGAATGAAAAGTGAGTGGTTGGATGTTGATTATCATTATATGAAGAATAGTTTAATATCCTACTTTTGAGAAATCTTCCATAGTCTTTATTTAGTAGAGGAATGAAACTCATTCCTTAGCAGTCACTATTTTTATAAAATATTTTTAATATTAATTAATTAAATAAAATTAATTAATTAAAATATAATTAATTAATTACATTATAATTAATTAAAATATAATTAATTAATTGCAGTATAATTAATAAAAATATAATTCATTCATTAATTAAAATATTATAATTCATTCATTCATTAATTAATTTAAATATAATTCATTCATTAATTAAATTATTGTAATTAATTAATTACAATATAATTAATTAAAATATAATTATTAATTAATTACATAATAATTATTTTAAATATTATTATTAATTAATTAAAATATAACTAACTAAAATGTTATTATTCATTAATTAAAATATTGTAATTAATTAATTAATTAACTAAAATATAATTCATTCATTAACTAAAATATTGTAATTAATTAATTAAAATATAACTAATTAATTAAAATACAATAATATACAATACAATTAATTAAAATATAATTAATTAAATAATTTAAATATAATTCATTAATTAATTAAAATATTGTAATTAACTAATTACAATATTTTAATTAATCAATATATTGTAATTAATCAATTACAATATAATAAATTAAAATATAATAATTTCTCAATATTTTTTACAAACCAACTACTGCCAACAGTAATGGTAATCATTCCTTCCTTTTAACTAACTATCATAATTATAATAATAATATCTATTTTTATTCCTCACTATATTCGTTCTTATTCCTATTACTATTCCCTCCAATTGCCCCCTGAAGTATGTAAGTGCTCTCCCTGAGAATCTACACGGAATATCATCAAATGCTTCCGAGTTGTCAATGCATACGTACAGTAATAATAAAAGATTTAAGGCAAAAATCAAGAAATCCTTTTTAAGATGTTGAGTGTGCACAATAGTTTAATTGCACCACTAACGAAATTAAGCAAAAAGATACAACCCTAAAATTCCAGGAAGATTGCATAGTTCCAATTCAAATGTACAGAAAGTAGGAAGAGAACACTTTAATTGAGTGGTGATTTAGAGGGTGGAAAGCTTGAAGTGGTGGAGAGTCAGCTGCTTTCAACAACTTGGAAGTTTTCTTGAAAGAGAAATGTTAGGAATTAATCGTGGTTTAGCCAATCAAAATAAAATACTTTAAGGGAAAATATTTTTCTATAAGCTTCAAGATTAAGACTTGGTCAATTACTTTTTCAAATTGAATATGTACACTTAGGTGTATATTAGTCGTCATTTGACTAAGTTAAATACTTAGCAATTAAGTCATATGCTTAGCTGTATAAAAATTGTATTTTGCTAGGATTTTTGGTATGTATGAGTTGTCATTAGCTAGAAATTTCTTGCTTCAATCATGTGCTAAGCTCTCTTATGACATTATATATAGTGGTTTGGGATTCCTTTGTGTGTGAAAGCAAAAGGGTATGTAAAGAGAAAATTGAGTATTAGAAAATAAATCAACTATAACAAGTTGATTGTGTTGTAAAAGGTTATAACAAAAGCCAAGATTAATAAAAGTGTTGTCTCTTATATTATTAAAGTTCTTTGTTGACTGTTTTGTCTTTACTCTATTCCATACAATTATTTTGGGAAATTATTGCTTGAAATTTCCCTAAATTTGGTATGATAGCTAAAGGTTTGTGATGCACCAAATATGAGAGGATAGAATCAACAACAAATATAACCGATGCAGACACAACAAATTCTTCCACATGTACAATCAACAATTTTCAAATTTGATGGCTAACATATTTTCCAATGTGGAAACATATGACGGAATTATGTTTAAGAAGTAGTGGTTACGGAGAAATCTTGGAAAAAGATTTTAATGAAACAAAAGAAGCAACATTAGTTGTAGAAAGACAACAAGTGGATCGTGATCGCTTACTCAACAAAAAAGCTTGGTTCCTAATTTGCCAATCAGTTGAGTTGATAGTTCTTGAAAAAAAATTTCCAAGCCAAAACAACAAAGGAGGATTGGAAGATTTTAATAAACAACATATGAAGGTGCAGATGCAGTGAAATGAGCACGATTATAAGGACTAAAAAGGTAGTTTGAGTTAATGGAGCAAAGTCAGGATGAATTGTTCGTGATTATTTTTCACGAATTGATAAGTTGGTGAATGAGATGAAAAACAATGGTGATCAAATTGTAGAGAAGGAAATCATGTAGAAAATCATGCATACTTTAACAAGTTGATACTATTATGTAGTGACTGCCATTGAAGAGTCCAAAGATCTTAACACGATGACCCTAAATGATCTTCAAGCACCATTAGAGTTATGTGAGATGATGAAGAATGAAATAATAGGCAGCATAATTAAGCAAGCTTTAAAAGCTCAATCAAATTTAAAGAACACAACGTTTACAAGAAAAATAGAGAACAACCAAAGAGGTCAAACTTTAAGAAATGAGGGAGGAAGGAACTTCAAAGTTGGTTCTAATCAAAGAACAAGATGCAACTCATTTCAAAATAAAACAACTATGCAGTTCTATAAATGGAAGAAGCATAGGCATCTTCAGTTCAAGTGAAAGTCATATATTCAATGCCATAACTATAAGAAATATGGTCACTATAGTAGAGAATGTCGTGTCAAAGTAGACAATGATCGAAAAAATGATGCTAAAGTGGTTGAAAATGATCATAGGAAAAAAACGTACTAGTGACTAGTCATGCAATTATTAATAACATTGACTATCAATGGTTGTTGGACACTGGTTGTAGTAATAATCTAAGAGCAAAAAAGGAGGTATTTTCTAACTTGAATGAGAATTTTCAAACCACAGGCAAACATGGAGACAATTCAACAATTGAAGCTCTAGGAAAAGGAAAGATTGCCATCAAACTTAAGGATGGATCGCTAAATTTTATTTTTGATGTATTTTTTTCACACGGGACAACTAGCAAAGAAAGGCTATGATTTGCATTTTAACAAGCAAGGATGCACAATCAGTGATGTAAAGATGGGTTTAATAGCAAAACGAAGTTGTTAATAAATCTTTTATTTCAAATGGATGTCAAGTATGATACCTTCTTAGGTTGCAATATTGCATTCGTAGATGAAACTTTGCTTTAGTACATGCGACTTAGGCACTTTAACTTTAGAAGCATCAAATTTTTAGCAGATAAAAAATGGGTTATCAGCTTACCTGTCATTAAACTTCTTAGCCAACTATGTGAAGCTTGCATTATGGGAAAGAAACATTGAGATCTATTTCTTAAAGGATGTATTTGGAGAGCTAAGAGTCCACTTGAGCTAGTGCATTGAGACTTGTGCTATGTAGATGGTCCTTCAGGTAGAGGTAATAAATACTTTATTACTTTCATTGATGGTTTCAATAGAAAGACATGAGTTTATGTCTTAAAGCAAAAATTTGAAGCATATACAAAAGTTAAGAATTTTATGACATACATAAAAAAAACAAAGTGGCCATGCTCTTAAAGTTTTATGAACTGATAGAGGTACAGAGTACAATGTTTTGATGATTTCTTGAGGAAGAAAGGAACTAAACATCAATTGATAGTTAGATATACTCCTCAACAAAATAGAGTGATGAAAAGGAAAAACATAACTATAATGGATATGATAAGAAGTATGTTGCATTGTAAAAGGATGCTTAAAGGTTTTTGGGAAGAAGCTGTGGCATACGTTGTTTATATTTTAAATAGGTGTTTTGTTAAAAGCGTTTATAATAAAACACCAGAAGAAGTACGAAGCAGGTGAAAACCAAACCTTAGTCACTTGAGAGTGTTTAGTTATATGGTATATGCACATGTACTTGGAGAATTAAGAAAGAAACTTGATGATAAGATAGAAAAAGCATTTTTATCAGCTATAGTCAAGAAACCAAGGGTTACAAGCTGTACAGTCCAATCACTCAAAAGTTAATTATTAGTCGAGATGTTACATTTGATAAAGATGGAGTATGGGATTGGTCAGACAATAAAAGTGGATCATCATCAGTACAAGTGACAATAATTAAGGAAGTTGAACCACTTGATCAAATAATTGAACAAGCTCCTAGTGATGAGCCAACTTCAACAGAAAGATTTGAGGAGTTAACTTCGCCTCTAACATCACCACGTAGATATCCTGGTATTGATTATTTTGAAGTATTTTCCCCAGTTGCTAGATTGGATACCGTGCGGATGATCATTTCTATTACTGCTCAAAGAAATTGGAAAATGTTTCAAGTGATATCAAGTCAGCATTCGTAAATGGTGTACTTGAAAAGAGGTTTATATTGATCAACCAACAGGCTATGTGAAACAAAGAGATGAAGATAAAGGCTACAAATTGAAGAAGGAACTATAGGGATTAAAACAAGCACCATGAGCTTGGTACACTCGTATTAATACCTACTTTCTGAATAATAAATTTCAGAGGTGTTCGTATGAGCATGCTTTGTATATCAAAACCAACAAGGATGGAGACATCACAATTATTTGCTTATGTGTAGATGACTTAATCTTTACTGGCAATAATTGTAAATTATTGGAAGAATTTAGGGAGGCCAAGTCGTGGTGCAATGCTACAAGGCATAGTAAAAGGCAGAATCTGAAGGAGTCACGGCTACTGTCAACCAAGGGGTAATGGTAGGAGAATTGTCTGTATCATAATTGCGTAAAGTGACAAAGGGAAATGCGGATTCATTGAATTGGACATGATGAGCAAGGTAAATTTGGCCAGAGCTGACGTCAAGACACTTATATCCCAAATGGTGATCACTATAACCCATGAAAACACATTGACAACTTCGAAAACTAAATATGTGTTGATTATACGGGCGGAGGAGGGGATATATAGCACACCCAAAGACATGTAAAAAATTATAATCTGGGGTCTTATGATAGAGAATTTGAAATGGAGAGACATTATTGAGGATACGAGAGGGCATATGATTAATAAAAAACATAGCTGTTTCTATAGCAAAATGCCAATATTTGAGAGGACACGAAGCATGTTTTAACAAGGTTTCAACGACATGGCAGATTTTACATTCAAATGAACCATTTTGTTCTTGCGTATGAGGACATGAAATATGATGAAAGATACCTGATTTTTGGAAGTGAGATGCGAGGGCTTTGAATTCACCTCCACCATCACTCTGAAATTCACGAATTTGGGTGCCAATTTGATGCTTAACAAGAGCTTGAAATTGAGGAAAGATATTTTTAATGTCACTCTTATCATGTAGAACATATATCCAAGTGTATTTTGAGTAATCATCAATAAATAATAGAAAATAAGAGTGGCCATTGGAAGATAACAATGGTGCAGGTCCCCACAAATCCGAATGGACTAATTGAAGTGGTGCTAAGCTAGAGTGATTAGTACTAGGTAGAGAAAGACGTGTAGATTTCTCATACAAGCAAGAATTGCATTTGTTGTGTGAAGTAGCAGTATAAGATAATGAAGAGGAAGCAATTATTTGACGACAAGTAGAAGTACTGGGATGTCTAAAGCGAGCATGCCATTGATCAAAAGATAATTTATTTTCCATGAATGCCATTGGAGTCGGTTGCACAGTGTCATAAAACTTGTAGACTCTATCTTCAGCCCAACCTTGTAACATTGGAGCCTTGGTACTCTGATCCTTCACAAGAAAAAATGAGTTGGGTGAAATTCAAAGAAATAGTTATTATCTTTAGCGAATTGGTTAACAAAAAGCAATCATTTGGTAATATTGGGAATATGAAGCATATTGGTAAGTTTAAAGAGCTGATTTTGAGAAAGCAATGTGGAAGAACCAGTATGTGAAATTGGTAAACCTTGACCATTACCCACAATGAGATTATCCAAACCTTTGTACTCTTCAGCAATGCTCAACTGACTAAGATCAGGTGTGATATGATTAGTGGTTGCGGTGTCAGGATGCCAAAGAGTGTTCAGATATTCTAAAAAATTGGCAGAGGGGGCACTTTGGAATTCATAGGAATGAGCAGAGGGGTTAGGCAAGAGGCCAGGAGAGTTGTTGCGTGGCTGAAAGGATGATGAGTTTGGTGGATCATTATAACGATGTCGACATCGGTCAGTAGTGTGGTTGCTATAGCCACAAATTTGGCAAGGGCCACGTCTCCTATTGTTGTTAAAATTGTTGCTGGGGCCTTGATAGCCCCGCTGGTTGGTATTTTGGCCAGAAGAAACCCTAGGATTGAATGTGGAGTGAGCCACATGAGCTGATGGTGTCTGGTTAGTATTTTGGCCAGACACACTCCTGGGATTGAAGGTGGATTGAGCTACATGAGCTGATGGTGTCTTATTGTGGGTGCTGTTAAGTAAAATCTCATGAGCCAACAATTGCCCATGTAATTCATAGAAGTCAACCTGCTGGCCTTGAACAGTGAGGGCAGCGATGATGTTGTGATAATCAGGACCCAGATTTTGGTAGATAATGGCATTGAATTCAAAAGGACTTAAAGGTGCACCAGTGGCAACGAGTTCATCAGCCAAGAACTTGGCTTGTTGAGAAAATTAGGCAACGGTTTTATCATCCATAGTGAGTTCTTGAAGCTGTACGTGAAGTTACAATTTTTGAGCATCTGAAATATAACCAAAGGCCTTCTTAAAGACTTTCCAAACATCAAAGGAATTCCGAAGACCCACAATGTAGGGGTAGACCTCTTCAGAGAATGAGGAAATCAGCCAACATTTGATCATTTGATCCTTTTGATATCAGGTGAAGAATTTGGGTTTAGGTTCTAAAATGTTGGTAGTGGGATTGATAACGTGTTTTAGAGGAGCAGAGGTTGAACCATCAACAAAACTAGTGAGAGACATTCAAGAAGGCGTTCAAATTGAGTTTTCCAAGCAATGTAATTCTTTGGAGTGAGTTTGAGAGAAAAAGAAACAGATGGATGAGAATTGAAGATAACATTACTGGAGGATTGCATGGGAACAATTGAGGAAGATAAGCAAGAAGATGAAGCTATATTTTGGGCCATGTTTGGCTCTGATACCATATAAGCAAGAAGTTTGAATTTCTATCGTAATGCTCATTGTATTCCATACCATACATATATTCAATAATTACAGATGTGAAGAATTAATCAGATTGTCCTATAATCTTGCTGTAGTAAGTGAGAGGAGAAAATTATGCCATTTACAGATTTCGTTTGACTAGCTGGAGCTAAATATGGAAACCATATATTTGAATTATCCTAACATGCTTAATTTGAGTTGACAGATTTTTCTTTGATGCGTTATTTTCTTGGCATTGAAGTTAAACAAACAGATAAAGGTATATTTATTTCTTAACAGAAATATATGCAAGATATTTTTTAAAAGTTTAAGATGGAAGCATCCAAACCAATTTTAACATCATTAGAGGAAAGATTGAAGCTTTTTCAAAGATGGTAATGGTGAATTGGTTGATGCAACTAAATTTAGAATACTTATTAGAAGTTTAAGGTACTTAACAGTAATAAGGCCAACATTGTTTACGAAGTTGGAATTGTGAGTAAATTTATGGAAATACCACAACAATCGCATTGACAAACTACAAAACAAATTTTAAGATACATTAAAGGTAAACTTGATAATGGGCTCGAGAGCATTTTCTTAGTCATCCAAGAAACAACAAATAATAATCCTTTCAATGGCAAAAGCTTAATACATACCGGCATCGAATTGTGCTACACAAGAAGCATGGTTGTGTAAAATTCTTAAAGAATTGAAGCATCAACAACTTGATCCTACAAAAATCTTCTGCAACGGTAAATCAACAATTGCCTTGACAAAAATGCCACTCTTTCGTAGTTGTAGCAAACACATCAACATCAAACATCATTATATTTGAGAGTTGGTAAAAGACAAAGAGATCGTGGTTGAGTATTGAAAGTCTAAAGATTAAATTACTAACATTTTTATAAAGTCATTAAAGGCTAAATTGGTTTTGAAGTAGAAAAAGATGTTTGAAATGTCCAAATCAAGCTTAAGGGAGGATGTTGGGAATTAATCTTGGTTTAGCCAATCAAAACAAAATGCTATAAAGGAAAATATCTTTTTCTATAAACTTCAATATTAAGACTTAGTCAATTACTTATTCAAATTGAATACTTACACTTAGGTGTATATCAGTTGTCATTTGGCTAAGTCAAATACATAGTAATTAATTCATATGCGTAGTTGTATAATAGTTATATTTTGCTAGGATTTTTGGTATGTATGAGTTATCATTAGCTAGAATTTTTTTGCTTAAATCATGTTCTAACCTCCTTTATAACACTATATATAATGGTTTGAGTTTCCTTTGTAAAGGTGTGTGGAAGCAAAAAGGTGTGTAGAGAGAAAATGGACTACTAGAAAATATATCAACTTTAACAAGTTAATTGTGTTATAAAAGATTATAACAAAAGCCAAGATTATAAAAGTGTTGTCTCTTAGATTATTAATGTTCTTTGTTAAGTGTTTTGTATTTACTATATTCAAGACAATTACTTTGGGAAATCATTGCTTGAAATTTCCCTACATAACATGAGTTATGTGGATTATTACAAGAGATAAGGACCTCATTGATTTGGAACTCCCATGCATTAGACATGCAAGCTTATCTCTTGGTTTCATTCTGGAAGTAGGATGATTTCAAACTATTTCGTAAATTTGAAAACTATAAATGAGATTAAAATCTTCTTGATATGTCTTGTATATTGAAACTCACTAAGACAAATTCCTTATCAGTCATCTTAGCATATCAAGTTTCGCAAGTACTAATAAGGAATAAACTCATTGTTTTATCTAACATTTTTTTTAACATTGTCTAAGTAACAATATTCTCATGCATGATTCTTTTATTTTTGTAGGACATGATCTTAAAGGTATACTTATCATGTAGCCAAGCCAATTTTCTCACATGAGAGTCTTAGAAATTGGCTTCCAATTCTTAACTAATTATGACCATTAAAATAACACTTCTTGAAATTTGATACACTATCCCAAGCAATTGACATTCTAAAATCTATCACAATGCAGCAATTAGGATCAAATGAAGGTACCTTTTACCGAACCAATTGGCCTATATTCCTTAAACAAGATGACACTTAACATAAAGCAAAAAAAATTTCTAAAAAAAGTCAAATTGTATCATTAAGCAGAGGGAACAACTTCAAACACAGAGAACTAATTCCTTTAAAGAGTAGACCTAAGAAGCATTTCGTTCACCAAATGTCCTTAAAAACATCGAGTTTGTAGATATTTATTTAAAAAGAAAATAAGAATTTGCTATCATATTATTTTTGCACAAAGATCTGTTTATATACAGAGTTTTTAGTTGAAACTAATAACAAACTAATTAATATAATTGTTTACAGTTACAGTATATCAGCTATAGAGAAAAATAGCTATGCAATTAATTTACATTGAAAATATCTACATTATTTCTATGCTATATATTTTACATGCCCCCTCAAGTTAGAGGTTGGTGAAATTCAACCAAGCCCAACTTGGAAAGGAGCGTAGAAAAAACATGAATAATAAGAGGCTTGGTAAATGAATATGCTAATTGAAGTGAAGATTGAACATGATTTGGTTTAATAAATCCATGCGTAACTTTTTCCCCAACAAGATGGCATTCAATATTCAAGTGTTTTGTGTGTTCATGAAACACGGGATTAGTAGCAATATGTAAAGCAACTTGGTTATCACAGTATAAAGAAATCGGTAGAGGAGGAGAAATGTGAAAATCCTTCACTAGATAAGTGAGCCATTAGAGCTCACAAACAATCATAGCCACGCTATGGTACTCTACTTTAGTAGAAGAATGCAAAGCCGTAGCTTGCTTCTTGGTTTTTTAAGAAACAAATGATGAACCAAAAAAATACGATAACCTGTAACATATTTACGAGTAGATACACAAGTAGCCCAATCAGCATCACAATATCCAGTGAGAGTAAATTAGGAATTAGAAGGGAAAAATAGACTTTTAGTTGGACATCCTTTGAGATAGCGAAGAATATGGAAAGCTACATCCAAATGAGAAGTTTGTGGAGAATTCATGAACTTAATTGTTGAACGAAAAAAGAGATATCTGGTGAGGAAAGATTAAGATAGAGAAGATGTCCAATTAAATGACAACATTTAGTTGCATCTTAATATGGAGAATCTATCCTGGAATGAAGTCGAGTGTTGGCAAGGAAAGGAATAACAACAGGCTTGGCACCTTGTAAACTAGTGTCTTGTAAAATATCAAGCACATATTTTCTTTGATTAAGATAAATCCCATTAGAGGAGCGAGCTATCTGAAGAACAAGGAAGTACTTAGCATATTCAAGGTCTATGACAGTAACGACAACATGTAAAAATTGTTTAACATCTTGAATGGCTGCTTCATTAGGTCATATGATTAACACATCATCTACATAGATGATGAGAACTAAGAAAAAAGAATTGTAAGACATGACAAATAAGCAGTGATCATGTTTTGTTCATTGAAGTTTAGCAAAAAATGCTAAGTTTCATTGTCTAGAAGCCTGTTTAGGGCTATAAAAAGACTTAACAAGCTTGCAAACTTGATCCGGACTAGCTCTTGTATATCCTTCAGGAGGCAACATGAACACTTCTTCATTAAGAGAATAATGGAGAAAAGCATTGTTTATATCAATTTGATGTAGAATCCATGAATTAGCAGAAATAATGGCAAGAAATAAATGCAAAGTAATGAGTTTAGAAAAAAGAGAAAAACTATCGGTATAATCAAGACCTTCGATTTTATTGTGCCTTTTAGCTACCAATCTTGCCTTATATCAATCCACACCACCATCAGGTTTAAATTTGATTTTATAAATTCATTTGGAACTAATAGCTTTCTTGTTGGGAGGCAAAGAAGTGAGTTGTTAGGTGTTGTTTTACTCTAATGCATGAAGCTCATGTTGCATGGCCTTAACCCAATTTTCATCCAGTTTAGCTTGATTATAGCTCTGAGGTTCGTAGACAGTAGATATATTTTCTATAAAATGTAGATATGAAGAAGTAAAACAAGGTGGGTGAATGAATGGAAAGGAGGGAGGAGTATAGGACACACCTAAAGGAGGTGACTAAGCTAAGAAAGAACCAGTAGCAGATGTGAAATCGCAGATTGAAGCATTTACATTCGAGACAAAATTCTTTAACCTTGAAAAAGGATATTTGACTCTTGTGCTTTTTCGAATATGTAAAGGAGGTATAGAAGCATCAGAAACATTTGAAGTAGAGATCAATATTGGTGCTTCGGTTAGACTTGAAGTACCTTGCATTTTATCTGTAGAGGATGAATTAGCTAGTGATACATGAATTGTGGTATTATGTATGAGTGAGTCTAAAGAAAGATAAAGAAAGCCATTAGGAAGTATAGGAGGAGGATTAGTGGGAGAAATTTCTAGAAGAGGAGTATAATGAAGTGGTGGTGGTGATAAATCTTAAACGTAAGGAAAAATAGATTAATGGAAAATAGCATCTCTGGAAACAAATGTTTTGTCTGTAGCAAGATCATATAGTTTAAACGCCTTCTAACTAGTAACATAACCAATAAAGAGACACTTATAGGCTTTAGGATCAAATTTATCCTTATAGGTTAAGGTATTGGTAGCATAATAAAAACAACCGAAAGTTTTAAGAGTTTCATAACTTGATGGCTTATTATAGAGCAACTCATAAGGAGTTTTCCAAAACAAAAGAGTCATAGGAAGTCTGTTGATTATTAAGGTAGCCATTAAAATGAAATTTCCCCAAAATTTCTTTGGCAACCTACTTCGAAACATAAAAAATCGAGTAGTCTATAAGAAATGTTTGTACTTTCTTTCAGCTATCTCATTCTATTGAGGAGAATATGAACATGAACGTTGATGCAGAATTCCTTTAGTTTGAAACATACGAGAATAATTTAAATTAACAAACTCACTATTATTATCACTTCTCACGACTTTAACAGTGATTTGAAACTTATTTTCAATGAGAATGAGAAAGTTTGCAATTACAATATAGCAGCTATAGAGAAAAACAACTATGCTATTAACTTGCATTGAAAATATCTACACTATTTCTAAGCTATATATTTTACAGAGTTCCATGGTAAGATAACACCAAAATATGGCCATCTAAAAGCCCTGAAATGAAAGCAACAAAAAGATAATTTGGTCAATTCAAAATTCAGTTTTCAATTCTCAAATCCTTTTGTCCAAAGATCCAAATTTGAAAGCAAAAATTTAGTCTTCAATTCTTAAATCCTTCTGTCCAAAGACCCAAATTTGAATGGGATCTTTCTGCACCGAAAGAAAAATTAGTTTACTTCAAGAACCAAAAGAAAAATAGAAAAAAGAGATAGCAACTTAATCTTAATATCAGGTTCTGGAACAGCAGGGGATAAAAACATAAGAAGCCAATCGACATTTTGGGTTTTTGATTAATGAAATAGAAGAAATTTGTTGCAGCCTTGCAGGAGCCAGGGGATAGAGAGTCAATTACTTAGGTTTGTGTGAGGTAGAGTGAAAGTCAACCAAACCCTAACCGATCCGTTACAAATATATCTAAGATATGACCCAAGTCGATATGTGTCTATATCGGACAAGATTTGGGGTCAATTTTTAAACAAGATAAAATGACTTTCCTAATGAGAAATGGATTACTCGAAAGTTTTTATGATTTTTCTAATGAGAAATGAATTACCAGAAAGCTTTTATGTAACAGAATTGCCCAAAATGATTTTCCTAATGAGAAGCGGATTTCAGAAAACCAAACGGAATTACCTAATCCTATAAATAGAACATAAGCAATAATTGTAGAAGCTTTTCTTTGAGTATGATCAATTGGTCTCAAACCATGACTTCTTATGTGATCAGAGTCAGACAAGTGTAGCTGGTGATGCTTGATGCATCACTGTACAAGTATAGAGTACTATCTGTTGACGCGGAGTTCCCAAGTTGTCTCCTGAAGACTGGAAGGAGCGAGACTGATGATCATGTTCGTTACAGCCACTTGAAGTACAACGTTGACAACTTCAAGTTGATCCAACTGGGACTAACCTTTCTAATGAGATGGGCATTGTTTTTGGGACATGGGAGTTCATATTCCAGTTCGATGTTGACGAGGACAAACAGTCCCCTAATTCCATCTGGATCTTGAAGCAATGTGGGATAGAATTTAGTAGGATGAAAAGGGAAGGAATAGTTGTAAAAAATATGTAAACAGTGTGGCAGGTTAATCACTCACACCAAAGTAGTGACGTGAACTTGTATATTTATATCAATTGCCAGTACTACAATGCAGAATATACTCAAAAGAAAGATATAAGAGATAGTGGTCATATCTACACCTAGTTTACAGAGTCATAGCTAAAGAACAGGTACACGATATAACAGCACAAAACAGTAACAATATTGAGTATTTCAATAGTCCCCCTCAATCTAAACTTGTAGAGATCAAGTTGAGATTGCGCCGAATAGCTGAGAATTGTCGAATGGGTAATGGTTTTGTGAAAATGTCTGCCACCTGATCTTCAGAAGAGATAAACCTTATTTCCAATGCCTTCTATGTCACTCTTTCACGCTCAAAGTGAAAAATCTACTTCAATGTGCTTCGTCCTTGAATGGAAGACTGGATTTGTCGATAAGTATGTAGCTCCCAAGTTGTCACACCACAACCGAGGAGGTTGAGCTTGAAAAATTCCCAATTCTCCAAGTAATGACTGTATTCAAATAATTTCAGCAGTGGCATTGGCAAGAGACTTATACTCTAATTCTGTACTTAACCTAGAAACTGTTGCTTGTTTTCTCGAGCTCCATGAAATCAAGTTAGAACCAAAGAAAACAACAAACCCTCCTGTTGACCTTCGATCATCTGAACATTCAACCCAATCAGCATCCAAAAATGAACAAATAAATGAAGTTGTCGAGTTTTTGATAGACAACCCAACTGTGGATGTATATTTCAAGTATCTGAGAATCCTTTTAGCTACTAGCCAATGACTTTGTGTAGGAGTGTGCAAGAACTGACATACCTTATTCACAGAGAATGCAATGTCTAGTCTTGTGAGAGTTAAATATCGGAGAGCACCAACTATACTCCTGTATTTTGATGCTTTTTCACTTGTCAAAATTTCTCCAAGCGTCTTTGATAACTTCTCTGAAGTACTCATAGGTGTAGTTACAGTCTTGCAGTCCTCTATATTTGCTCTACAGAGTAATTCATCAATATATTTCCTTTGTGTGAGTACAATTCCTTCTCTGTTCCTTTTAACTTC
>JAOTIZ010000001.1:21223065-21237670 GCA_027123425.1 Erythroxylum panamense | reverse complement strand
TAATGTACAAAATAAAAATTATTCTATAAATTAATAAATATTAATTTATCGATAAATTAATAAAATATTCATTTATTGATAAATTAATAACTCCGTATAAGATAATAATTTTTCTGATCCCAACAATATTCATTTATAGAGGTTTTACTGTATACAATATATAACAATTGATAAACCATATGATATAATAAAACAATATTTATCTCCTTTATTTCAAGTCAATTTCATTAAAATTCACTCAATTGTAACTTCAAACTTTTCATGTAAGCTTTTTAAAGTTAAACCTAAATTTTACCAATGCAATAATTTAAAAAAAAATAAATTTTAATTTTTTTCATCTACAAGGTTCCAGAAATGATCCATAATAAGTTTAAGGACTATTATGAAATTTTTTAAATTTTTTAATCATGTAGATGTCAACTGTATATGGCAACTATATGCACTACCCTATACACTATCTAGAAGCGTAGGGCATATGTAACTTATGCGCATCAATCCTTATAATAGGTATGGTGCATATACCCTAACTTTTTATGGCATACATGTTAACCTTTATATACATCAATTGTCTAGGGCATGTGCAGATCACACATAATGGCATACATGTTAACCTTTATATACATCAATTGTCCAGGGCATATGCAGATCACACACCAGAATATTAGAAACTCTTAACTACTTCTCCTTTATATGGGGGACTTCTATCTCCTACTTATTGCTATATTGGCCAAAATGTGCAATTCTTAGTAATTTTTTGATGATTTTTCATAGAATTTCGGTAAAGTTTATTGGAGAATACTATAATAAAAGAATAATGAAAATTTTGGCTTAACTTTTCATTAGCATTAACCACTTGTCATGTATAAACTTGGTTTGTTGCAATCCTATCCCTACACGAAAGCCTTATAAGCATTTATGTATTTGTAAGTGTGTGTGTGTTTAAGGTTAATGCTAATGAAAAGTTAAGCCAAAACTTTCATTATTCTTTTATTATAGTATTCTCCAATAAAATTTACATATATATATATGCTTGCAAGGCTTTTGTGTAGGGATAGCCAAGTTTATACATGATAAGGGTACAAAATATAACAAGCTAACATCTTAACAAACTTGAGGATTAACCTTATCATTAACAAAATTAACAAACTTAAGGATTAGCTTTATTACCCACTCTTAAGTTGAGCATGTTTGTCAAAAACTATGAACTTACACCTTATATGCTGAAATTTATGCTTTAATGTAAACTTTGATAACATTTCGGTAATTTAATCATTGGTTGAAAGATATTGCACTTGCATTTCTCACTTAGACACCTTATCACGAACATAATGGAAATCAATCTTAAGATTCTAGGAGCAAGAATGAAAAATGGAAATAGTTATAAGATATATGGCTAATAAATTATCACATCAAATAATAGGTCTAAAAAATGGAACTATAACTATCTATTTGGTAAAATATTAGATCCATTGAACTTCACAAACCATTATTGTAATGACTTGATACCCTGCCTCAGTTAAGGAACAAGCAATTGCCTTTTGTTTTCTAGAGCACTAAATAACTAAATTCAATCCATTATAAATAGTTATGCCTATACTTGATTATACCAACCCAATCCATATTAAGCAAGTGATAACCTGAACATTGGTTGTTGCTCAAAGAAATAACCTATGATTTATGATCCCTTTGAGATACCTTAGGATCTATTTGAATTACATCTAATAATACACCAATGCCTGACATATATATTGAGATATTTTGTTAACCATATAACAAATATTGGGATGAATCATGGAAAGATATTAGAGTTCACCTACTATACTTTGAAATATAGTAAGATCTCAGAAGAGATCAGTGCATGATGAAATTAATTATTCTTTTTAAACAAATAGGTGTTGGAACATCCTTGGCAACAAGCACATTTGTTTTCTAACAATTCATAAATAAATTTTTCTTGAGAGAGAAATAAAAATCTCTTTGTTTGGGAAGCCTCTACACCAATAAAATACCTTAAGCATTCCAATTCTTTTAAAGGAAACTTAGTTTGTAAACTGTGAACAATATGATTAATGAATAACTTATTGTTTCTTGTAATAAAATGTTATCCATATAAATAAGAAAAGAACTATTGTGTGGGCATCTTCATAAAAATTGAAGGAGTTATCATTTTTAGAGCTTTGAAAACCAAGAGATAATAATTCCATAATGAGAAATTAATACCATTTCCTCATAGCTTGCTTGAGGCCATAGATAGATAGATTTATTTAACTTGCAAACATAATAT
Organism: Erythroxylum panamense; assembly: GCA_027123425.1. Lineage (NCBI taxonomy): Eukaryota > Viridiplantae > Streptophyta > Magnoliopsida > Malpighiales > Erythroxylaceae > Erythroxylum > Erythroxylum panamense. The sequence goes on along the minus strand of JAOTIZ010000001.1, from coordinate 21,235,386 downwards.
AGTAAATTAGGATGCTCAAAGCCTTGTGCTTACTTCATAAGCACATCTTCATCATATGTGCCATGCAAAAAAGCATTGGACACATCATATTGATTGACATTATAATTTTTCAAAATAGCCAATAAAAGAAATAATTGAATCACTATTGGATTTATCACAGGACCAAAGGTCTCTTTATAATTGATATCGAGTCATTGATGAAACGCTTTGATAACTAAATGTGCCTTATACCAATTAACATTCTCATTCCTATTTAGCTTAATTTGAAAACTCACTTGTTAATAATTAAATTTTATTCTGGAAATGAAGGGAAAAAGAGTCTACGTATTGTTGGCATGTATGGCATTAAATTCTTCTTGCATTACCTTGCTCCCTTCGAGACTTCGATCTACATGAATATAACAAATGGCCCCTTCACATTTGGTAGAGGCATGAAATATATATATGGTTTCAAACAACCTGTTTGTAACTTGATCACCATGTGGTGAATTTTTATGGTTGTTAGGCACTTGGTATTATTGTCAAATAAGTCAACTACTAGGGGAAGTCTAGTTGACATAATATAATGTGTAGGAATTTAAAGAGATGAGTCATGGGCTAAACAAGTTATACTAGGGATGATTTAGGAATATTGGGATTATTCAACATGGTAGGTTGAATTTGGGTATGTTGAGTTTATGCGGTGAAGCTGGTGTTTAAGTATTTGATGGAGTAGTGTTAGGTTTAGGTGGTTTAGCTAATGTCGTTATGTTTGAATTAGGATTAATGTTTGTGAATGAATGAGAAGAAGAAATGTGGCTAGGTAAAATAATGGTGGTAGGATTGGTGTTCTTAGAGGACTATGAAATTAAAGCAACATATAAAGTATCATCTTCAATATGCTTGAAAGGGAAACTTTATTCACATGTTGGGAGATAACAAATTTTTTGTTAGAAAAATGCAAACAAATGTAACCCTTTTGAATTTTGTTATAACTCATAAAAACACAAATTTTGGAATAAGGAGATAATTTATTAAGAGAGTAAAGATGAAGTTATGGATAACAAAGATATCCAAACACATAAAGTGTATCATAACTAGGATTTTGTTGACATAATGTATAATAGGGATTGTCATTATTTGATGTGGCAGTATACACTTTATTGATTAAACAAACCCTTGTATCAAAAGCATAATTTCATTATTCATATGAACAACTTAATGATGTAATTAGAACAAACCAATCTCCATAATATGTCTATATTTCCTTTCATGCACCTTTTTTTAGGGTTTTAGGGCTTAGACATGTTAAGAGGAGACACCCTGAAGCTTTAGTGAGAAGATGCAAGAATATTGTACTTAGAAGCTGTAAGAAGAAAAAAGGAAGGACTAAGAAAAACTAGGAGGAGGTGATAAAGAATGATATAACTCTGTTGGAACTTATCGATTACATGACCTTCAATAAAAAAATTTGGCATTCTAGGATACAAATAAAGAGTATCACATAAAGAGGTCCTTCTCTTTCTCATAGGTCTTTTAAACATTTTCCTTTGAGTCTTATATCTTGTATTTAGCCTAAACATTTAATATGTAGTGCTTTTCTCTTAGTTATTTAATCTAGTCATTTTCTTAGTTAGCCTAAATATTTTCTTATAATGATTTGTTTAATTAATTAATTAATTTACATTTTTTTGTTTGAGTATTTATTTACTTATTTATCTTTTATTTTTTTCATTACGTTGTTCTATATTTATTGTATTACTTATTTTATATTTTTATTTATACATATTTTTTATTATTATCTTTTTTATGTGGGTCTATTGAAAGTAGCCTCTCTACTAATTAGGAGAAAGGTTGCGTACTACTAGAACTTTTCAGATCCCATGTATCAAAGGGACTTTTGATAAGTTGTGATTGTTGTTGCTATTTTCATCATTGTTGTTGTTGTTATTATTACACCATTCTTAAGTAAATAGGAAGTCAAATGTTGATATTCACGATCCCCTATCTGCTTGAAAGGATTTGATGCGTGCTAAGAACTTTATATTTAAATTTGAGAAAATAAATCCAAATGTATTTGTTATAATGATCATAATAATATAATAAGAAAACCTATCAATGGAAATTATAAGAGAAGGTCCCCATAAATATAAACAATTCAACCGAATGGAATTTGTGCAATATAATTGGACTTAGAAAAGGGTAACTTATGCCTTTTAATAATAGAACAAACATGGCACAAATTGGAGACCTTATTATCAATAAACTAAATTATAATATTATGTAAAACATTATGGCAATGCATATATGAGGATATCTAAGTCTTGAGTGCCATATAGAGAAAGCCTAAGAATGACATGAATAGGAGAGCTTGGTTGATGAATGGGTTCAAGTAGCATATTGTATAACTTATAATCATTCTGATTGATATACAGTGGTTCCTTTATGCGGATATCCTTAATCATAAATGATTAGGAAAAAATCAATAAACACATTATTAGTTTTTGTAAAAGAATAAACTAAAAGTAAGTTATTGCAAGATTGTGGAACATGTAAAATATCACATAAGTGAAAAGCACAATTGAATAGTAATAATAAAAAGAACCACAATTAGAGATTGGAATTATTTCACCATTACTAATTTGGACATCGTGGGGCCTTGATACTCATGATGTGATGTAAGATTTTCAAAATTAAGTGTAAGATGATGCATTGGCTTAGTGTTTATAATCCATTGACGGTTCGATGAGGGGTTAGGTGTAGCCAAATTGGCATTCAGTTTATAGGTGTGTGGTTATTGTTGATTGAACATTGGAGTTTTACATTGTTAGGCTAGATGATCTTAACTACCTCAAGTATGATAAATACAGGTTAAGAACACAATTGATGATCCTTATGAAATAACAAATACTTGATGATTAGAATATTGTGTAAACGGACCATTATAAAAAATGGTTAAATAGGTATTTCGTTCTCTACCATGATTTTGACCACCACAACCTGAGCGTGTAGAAATCTGTTATTTACCACCAGAATTAGAAGAAAAAGATTGTTGAGTATTGGCATAATAGGTTGTTGGTTACATGACTTCCTTTAATGATACATCATTAGACAAATTTTCTTTTCCACTTGATAGTAATCCAAAAAACCATCGTAAGAAATAAGGTCAATCTACTATTCTAAACTATAAACAAATAAGCAATATAATTTTCTAAGGCCATTAACTATTACTTGAATAAAATTTTCCTCAAGTACCCTATATTGTAATGTTGTAAGCTTAACATATCAATTAAAACTGCACATTCATAAAACTTACCTGAAGAAATAATAAGCAACCTAATTGTATAGTTATCTTATTAGACCTCCTTATCATAAGTTCCCTATGAACTCGACCTACACCAATAAAGAGTCATCTTCATCATTTAACATCAATTCCCTTTACTAGATCATTTATTGAATTAGCAATCAAATTTTAATTTTCTTAACTTTAATTTTCAAATTTGATAATTAATAAATTGCTAACGGAAATAAAATTGTAACACTTTACTTATCATTTTAAAAAGACTTTTCTCATTTAAAATATTTTTATTATTTAAATAGAATCAATTATACTTTTTAATTTAATCCTATTTCATCTTTTACTTTTCTTTTCCCTCTCTCTCTCCCTTCCTCTATTTGTTTTACAGGACAAGCATGGTATTGAGAAGCAATCTTTTCAAGTTTAAGATTTTATTGACAAAATCAAAGGGGTACATAAGAATTCGTCAAAAGCACATTGTAGTTTCTTCTACTTGTTAAGCTTTTCCATACCATTTACCAAACTTTTACATTTAATATTCCTTCACTTTCATTGTCTTTACTTTTTTGATCAATTGCTTTAATTTGAATAAAATTTTAGCAATTATAATCATTAATGTATTGTATTATATTAGCTTTTTAAACCAAACAACTGTCATTTCCAAAGAGCTCCAATTATAGTGCTACCACACCCTGCCAAAAAGAAGAAAAGTTGTTATAATAATATGCATTAATCTACTTTTGTTCATTCATTGCTTGAGAAGTTGTCAAATATTTGTGAGGAAATGTATTATGTAGGAATTCATTAATAATTTATGTTTATTTGTGCTAGCTTAATTTGAAATATTAATAGAGAACATTAAGAAATTGTAGAGAAGCAAACCGGCAGTATCCAGTTAAAGATGGAGAATGTGAGAGATGAACATTGGTTATAAGGTTATTCATTCGCTTAGAGAAAAAGAACAGAGAAAGAGAGAGAAAGAAAAGATAAATTGTAAGGAACCACCGACCCTACATTTCTTCTAAGGGGATAGGAGTTGTTTATGATCTCTGCTTAATCATCCACCCTTTTTCATGAAAAGGAAAGGAAAGTCAAACTTACTCTATAATAGAAAAGAGAGATATATAAACATTTAATCGAACCAAAATTTTTAATAATTGAAAAGAAATACTCCTTGATCAGTGCAAGTAAACATTTATGACTTAACAAATTATTCCATTGTCGAGAGAAACTGAGGATGAAAAGGGAGTTAATGCCCACTGTAGACCAAACCCAGCTTTCCAAGGAAACTCCATAGGATACGTAAGTAGAGTCATATGAGACTTGTGAAATGAACATAAGTATTTGCTCGTAAGAAGTCAATTAACATAGGCAAAATGGGAACTGTCGAAGACAAATGTTATTTCTTTGGTTTTCAGTTGAGTAATCTACTTTTTAAGTTTGAGTATGCTCTGAAAAAGATTTATGAAAGGAATTGTTATTTTATTTCATCTCCATGACTGTTTATATATACATTTGGTCAATGAATATGAATCATACAATAATAACATAAATAAAACAATGGTTGTGATGAATTTTGTTGAAACAAAAAATGTGTAACAACTGATATTAGCTGGCAATTGAATTTACCTTTGTTCCCTTTACGTCTTCTTTTCTTAGAGCCCCACAACCTAGACTTTGAACTGGGTTTAGTCTGGAGACTAGATGATTGAATCTCATTTTCTACCTTATTCCTGATGAAATGCATATCTACCTCTATGTGTTTTGTTTATGGGTGGAAAAAATATATTTTGAGTTAATGATCGAGCTTCATTATTGTTACACCAAAAAGTTGATTTATGAGGAAGAGAAAACCCTAACTTAGAGAGTAACAATGTGAGCCATAGAAGTTCAGTGGACACTTATGAGAGAGCTTCGTATTCAGCTTCAGTATTTGACCAAGCTACTATGGATTGCTTTTTGGAGATTCAGAAGACAAGGTTTTCCCCCAGGAAGACAAAATCATCAGTGGTAGACATCCTGTCAATTGGAGAGTTGGCCCAATCGAAATCATTGTAGGCTTGAAGGTTTAGAGGTGTAGATGAAGGATGAAAATGCAATCCCAAAATTGAAGTGCCTTTCAGGTAACGTAGTAATTGTTTATAAGCAATCCGATGAGTATTGAGCGCATTTGCTAAGAATTGGCTTAGTTTGTTTACAATGAAGCTTATGTCTAGTCATGTGTTACACAGGTATTAAGAAGTGCTCCTATAATACTACGATAGAGAGTTAGATGCTCAAAAGGTGTGCCATCATGAAGTGATAGTTTGGTTGTTGTGATTAGAGTGGAGCAAGGCTTATATGAGGACATGTTGGCTCTGGTAAGTATATCTTGGATATAGTGGTTTTGTGAAAGGTATAATCTATTGTTATTTTGGTAAGCCTCAAAACAAAGAAAATGATTTATGCTTCCAAGTGTTTTTAATGCAAACTAAGAATGTAATTGGTTTATGACTCTGTGAATTACTGGAGATAAGGTTCCAATAATTAGTAGATCAGACTAGTACTATTGTAATGACTCCTTAATTGTGTGAATAGAATAGGGAAGTATTTGACTTGGAATTGAGAAAGCCCCACTGATGCAATGCATGTTTAAGTTTATGGAACCAAAACCTAGGGGTTTGTTTTAAACCATAGAGGGCCTTAGTTAACTTGTAGACATGATGTGGCTATGTTTTGCTTTCAAATCCTTAAGGTTGACTGATGTATACAGTTTCTTGCAAATCACCATTCAAAAAAGCATTATTGATGTCAACTTGCTGGAACTAATGATAGAAACAACAAATGACAAAACTACTTTAATTACTGAGGCTTTAACAACAAGATTGAAAGTCTCTGAAAAAGATGGGCCTTGTATTTAAAAATAATGCCATCATCATTGTACTTAGTTTGAAACACCAATTTTGTACGAAGAATGCGTATAGTAGGCTCGTAATGAACAAGTGTCAATTTGTTTTTTTGTTGTAAAGCATGAAATCATCTTGTATAGCTTGAAACCATACATGATTATTTAAGGCTTCTGATACTCTTGTGGGTTCAGCATGTGGGGTAGAAATAAGAGCAATAAAATAAAGTTTAGGCTTAAAAATATCACTCTTAGAGCGAGTTTGCATAGGGTGAGTGTTTTTTGTTAATGGTAAAATTAGGTTAATGTTTGATATAGTGGGCAAAATAAGAGTGGGTGAGGTGTTTTGGTTGTTCAGTAGGTGGTGTTTGGTATGGTTGTATGTGATGGTGAACAAGGATTTTAAGAGCTTACCTGTCTGTTTATGGAGGATTCTGGTGACTAAAAAGATTTTGTTGCCGAGGAGTGATTTGATATTGCCTTTTGATAGGATCAAGCTAAGGTTAAGGTGGATATACAAAGACTTGGTGCAGATGTATTTTTATTTGAGTGTGTAGGAAAAAGTCAAGGAAATAGAAATTCTTCCTCATTAAATTCTACATAGCTAGAGATGATCTTGTCTTTGATTATTTAAACATTTATAGCCCTAGTACATTAAATTGTATCCAAGAAAAACACACTTGGTAGTATGAAAGTCAAATTTATGGTGAGAATAATATATGAGATAATGAAAACAACTGCAACCAAATGTTTTAAGATAGAAATAATTTAGTAGTTTATTATACAACTTATTAAATGGTGAGATATTCTTAAGTCTTGGAGATGGAAGTTTATTGATGAGGTAGGTAGCTGTATAGAAGGCTTCAAGTCAATAGGTAAGGGGCATGTGAGCATAGGATAAGAGAGTTAGGCCTGTTTCAGTGATATGTGGATATTTCTTTTTAGAAACACCATTTTTTTGTTAAGTGTGAGGATAGCTAAAACATGGTTATATCCTATGTTATGTGAGGTAAGGTAATAGGAATTTATATTCCACTCCCATGTTAGTGTAAAGAGCTTTGATCTTTCTGTTCAATTGAAGGTCAATATTAGCTTTGAATGTAATAAAACTCACAATGTGTCTGATTTTAATTTTAGAGGATAAAACTAGGTAAACATGTTGCAAACATCAACAAAAATGAGGTAGTATTTATGTCCTTTAATTAAGAGATATGGAGAGGGTCCCCAAATGTCTAAATATATGATATCTAATGGATTTTGAGCTATTATTTCATGTGATTGAAAGGGTAATTTATGAAATTTTCCTTGTTTACAAGCATCACAATAGGAAAATTGTTTAGATTAATATTGAACTTCATTGAACTCAGAATTCGTTTCAATATACTGTTGGAAGGGTATTCTAGTTTGGCATGCCAAACATCAACATTCTTTTATGCTAAATTTGACTCACAGTGGCTATCTTTTGAAAAGGAAAAATCTGTGTATTTTGAAAAACGAGAATCAATAAACTTATGAAAAAATGTGTTTGTATGACTGGCCTGGTTTTGTTTTGTGGTTTGGTAGCTTTAAGACTATATAGGCCATCTCAAAACACTCCCTTGAGCATAACTTTCCATGTTAGCTTGTCCTTAAACAAACAATTAACATCAGTAAACTTAGCAGTACTCTTGTTATCTTTGGGAAGTTTAGATATGTTCAGTAGATTTTTGGTTATAGTTGGAACATGCAAGATTTGTTTCAGCGCAAGAGGTATGTTTATATTGTCTTAGAAAAGTATATGAGATGAGCCTACATTAGCAATAGGGAGAGAATTACCATTACCAATAGTAAGTTGGTCTTTGCCACCAGACTCTGAGCGGATTGAAAGATTGTTGAGGTATGTTATTACATGATTTGTAGTCCCACTATCTACAAACCATGTATTGTCATTGACTACCTTAGAAGAGGGATACCTTGTTGATTGAGGGCTAGGTAAGATTGAGAGTAACTTTGTGCATTGCCATTTGTAGTTTGATGAGAGTTGTTCTGCTTCCATAACTGTGTAGTATTACCTTACCACGATATGTCCAGGTTGTGACATTTTAGTTCCCCGTGTCCAAGCTTGCGGCAAAGCTGACAGAAAACTCAATTCCCATTCCATCTACCTCATATTCCACGGCTTCCTCTTCCTCTAAATCCACCTCTTCCACCTTCATTGTTTCGGTTCTGGTTATTGTTGTTGTAAGTTGCAAAGTTGGCAGTAGGTGATGAAATATCTGCTTAAGTAATTGTATTCAACTGTTCTATCTTTGTTTCATGCATCATGAGAGAGTATTGTACTTCTTGTAGAGTTGAAGTTTTCATGGAATGCATTAAATAAATCAGAACAAGATCACATTCATGACCAAGACCATTAAGGGCACTCAATGTTAGTTCATATTCTATGATGACATGTCCTGCAACTTAGAGTGAATCTCCTATGATTTTAATTTTTTGTATATATTGAGATATGGTATGTGATCCCTTTTTAATTGTTGAGAGTTTATGTTTGAGTTGTAAGACTCTAACCATGAAAGTTTGAGCATAATTTGTCATACTTCGTAGGATGAGTTAGAATGCTTTACCCGCCAGATCACTTCTCCAATGGTTGAGGGCAGCCAACATAGTAATAACTGATTTGTTATGTGCCATGCTTTGTAATCTGGGTTTTCAGTGGCTTGATCTATGTCTGCGGGCAGTGGTGACGAAACTTTTAAGTTCAAAAGCTCTTATGGCTCCAAGTACTTGCACTCTCTAGTTGATAAATTTGTGTCTATCAAAGCTTATTAGGAAGATTAAACTTTAGGGTAGTTGCTAAGACTGGAAAATCGAGAAAAAGGGTGGAAGATTGTGGAGCATTTACGAAAGGATTGATATTTTATATAAATTCATATTAGCTGGCAGTTGAATTTTCCTTTGTGCCTTCTTTTCTTACATGCTCCGAGTCTTGTTTCTTCTCTTCGAAGCAAAAGAGTCGGTGCTCATGCATCTCAAAGTCACTTGTTTCGATGATTATCGTTGCTTATAATCTGATGTTATTTTAGTGAAATGGATTGTGCAGTTTTCTATCAAAAGAAGGAAAAATAGTAATTCCCATTATTAGCAATTAGCACACAATACTATCAAGAAACGAACTATGGTTAAAACTGCACAAAATTTTCTGCCACACTGCTACGACAATTCCACAAACTAATATACAATACATTGGCCCACTTCACTTTACATAGGATCCACAAGTGAGGCCCTTATGACTTTGATTATGTCCGTAAGAGAAACAAGTCCAAGGAGTAAGCGTTTGCGATCCATGACCCAAACTCTGTGAACATGTTTGCTAACAGCCATGTCAATCACTTCACCGAGAGGCGAGTCAGGACTCAGGATAGCAGGTCACGAATTCCCTAGGTGAAAGATTGGTAGAAGAGGGAGCTACATGTATTGGTCCAGCAGCTATGTGCTCTGTGAATTCCAGGGCTGTCAAAGTTAACCACGTTTGCAATGAAGATAAATGACATCCTCTCAAGTCTGTTGCAGAAAATGTCCCTATTAGCTTCCTGCCCTTACCCTGGTAAACATCAAATAACAGAAAAGAGTCAGGTAAATTGACTGGCTTGGAGAGTTTGATTAGTGAGAGTGAACATAAGATGAGAGGTCAAAAAGAAAGGGAATGAGGAGCCGGGTACATTTATAAGCTGCTTGGAATCATCCTCTTGGGAATTCATGGCCACAACTATAGGAACTGCATTGAGCAAAGCAGCTCTCATGCAATTAATGGCATCAATGACCTTTGTGTGATCGGTAATTCCAAAAACAGTCTCGTTTACGGCTCCTAGTTCCCACACATTCCTTGATAATATACCTTGGATGTCAGAAGCATTATCCCTCAAGAACTTCATCAAGTCCATTTGCGTAAGCATTCGGTAGCTGGAAGCCGACTCTACAAGCTCAACTCCTGAGATGTTCTCCATGTTGCCGTCTACAGGTACCAAAGCCCTATGGATTCCCTTGCTGAACACTTCCATACAGTCTAAGATGCTGCAGGTTTGAAATTGAGAGCAAGACAATTGTTAATAGAATGAACGTGAATTTATATCGATTGACTACTAAAGCTAAATCGAAACGTATGAGAGACAAGGCACACCTAGTGTTGGGGTTTAGTGTCCACAAGCTAAGGCCCTCGAGACAATGTCCAATGATGGAAGACACAGGGACGGACATCTTCCTATCAAGATCAGCCGTTTCATCGGCACCATTCATTAATTTGATGATCATCACCAGCAATTTGTGCCAAGATATCTAGCATAGTAATTAGTAACCATCCCTGTGTAGTGCTTCCTTACTACTCCTGTATGCTTATCAGACTCCATGATCATTGACCCACCAGCACCAATCCACTGTCCTGGTGGTGCAGCCACTGGCAAGGCGACCACTTGGTTGGCAGTCAAAGCATTCATTGTGTGAGCCAAGGAGGCCGTGTAGGGTACCTCCACTAGTCTTCTTTGATCTGCTACCATCTCTCTCACTTTCCTTTCTCTTAGCCTTTCTTTCTTAATGCTATATGTGGTGGTGGTGGTGGTGACTGATGCGGTGGAGGCGTTGAGACTCGCGTGCTCCGATTGTTGCCGCATATTTGCTTGATAAGGATAGCTTGGGGATGGGTTTGCTGCTTGCGTTGGAGATACATGTGGCTAGAGATTGTTTTATAAAGGTGTTAGTATTGCATGTACGTGGCAGTGGCTGGAGAATTGTCATCGCATGGCTGTGACGCTTTCGCCAGGTGGAAACAGCAAGTACCAAAGAAAACGGCGTAATTGTTTCGCAAATTTTTAAATTTTGCCGCAATCGTTTTTAGCATAATTAAAAAATAAAAAATAAAAATAAAATAATAAATTAACATCAAAATTTATTAACGTAATTTGACACACTTTGTCTACGTTTGCGGACTCTCACCCATCTTAATTCTTTCTTTAATGACAATAGTTTTATACAAGACTTTACTAAGTCGACATCACTCAACTATTGACATTATCTCTTGTTCTCATTACCAGTGAAAGAATTTCATGCCCAATAATATAACCGACTCGTGTTAACCTCAATAGAAAATTTTTCTCAACAATCTTTTAAAGCAAGAAAAACGAATAAGTCACTCAAGTGACTAAACAAACAACTCAACAATTAAGAAGACAATTGACAAAAAGACAAGGAATAATTTCCTGCACAATCACGAAACCAAGAGCAGCTGAATAATCATGCAGGTATCATCACTAGACTTCTTATTCATGCATACAATCCTTCAACCCACAATAATGCCTTTCAAACACAAAGGTTCAAGCACAATCTCCAGCTCTGCCCCAATATGTTGAATACTAAAAGCCATGTGATTTGGTCATTCACCATAACCACCAAAGTTGAAGGATTAACAAATGACTCACGTATTTAAGTAGCAAAAATCAGATAACGCACAACCCATCTGTTAAACACCTAGTCAAAATCTTCACCAAGTAAATAACGCTTCAAATGTAGAAGTTGGGTCACGCAAGTATCAATACACCTTTAGCTATCTTCAATTTTCTCACACCTAATAATATCACACACAAGCCTCCCTCAATGTAGTGGAATATTTAGACCAAAATCAATACACTTTTCCTCTTCCATTCATCCTCAAAACTCACCAGAAAAACCTCACCAAAACACTCACATCTTTTATGCAAAAACAAAGACAGCACCCATTGACCCACGTGGTAAGACCAACACTTGAGAAATTCACACCAACATTCACCATAAAAAGAATCACTTGATAACTCATATGTCTTCCACTAAGAACTTTTAGTCATGCAGTAGTAAAAATTCAAGACATAAAAACCTTTTACATTATAATTACACACGTCATCTTGCATTATCCATATCTAAAAAAGAAACATGATCCAGTGCAATCTTCATTCAAGATTGACTTCTATTGGTGCAACAACACTTATCTAAGAATCTAATTCAAGTAAGATTTCTTGATTTATTTTTTTAATCACGATCTTGACTATCCAATAATCAAAAATGTCAAAATTAAATAATAACACATATCCTAACAATCTCCCATTTTTTTACATTTTTGTCACAAATAAAAAACTTCCCTTGAATCACATAATCGAAT
>JAOTIZ010000001.1:21162740-21172947 GCA_027123425.1 Erythroxylum panamense | reverse complement strand
AAATACATTTCACTATGAATACTTCTTTGATAATTCTTAGAGATTTCAACATCATAATTCATCCATCTAAATTAAAGAGAAATTATTCTCTTAGAAACTATATTGAGTTATCCATATTGAGTTTATTGATTCAAATATGGTAGGGAACTTTTATACTTGAAACAATAAAAAAATGAGAGGTGGTTTTTAAGGAAAACAACTGATAAAGCCTTAGTCAATATACAATGGTAACAATTTTCCTTGGAAATAAGTTGTCGGAGAACTTACTAACCTGTCGGAGACGACGAGGAGAAGCGACGGCGGCGAGCGGCGGCGTCCTTGGAGGAAGATGAAGGAGGAAGAAAGTCGTAGGAAGAAGAGAGCCGTAGGATACCGCGCGAGGAAGAGGAGAAGGAAGGAGCATAGGAGCTTAAATTAAAACCAAAACGACGTCGTTTTGGTTTAAACCAAAACGATGTCGTTTACGTTTAGTGAAGGCCGCGTATCCGATGTCTTTACCGACTAAAATAGGCGTCGGTACATATATTCCATGAAAATCAGCGACCGAATGGTTTTCGGTCACAACAACTTTAACACACAACCAATTTCGACGACGGTAACGCTTTTTCGGTTGGTATTTCCAACGGTTTTAATACCGTCGGTATTTTTCCGTCGCTATTTAACATTTTCCTTATAGTGGATTAAACTTCAAAAATTTTGTTTATATTAGTTTAAATTTCCTATCTTATTCTTTGTGTTGTGATTTCGTTGACTTATGCTACTAGCAATAGTGTCATCATCAAATAATTCAAGTTTCAAATCAAATTAACATATCATCATCATCAAATTTATTTTCATGTACATTGTCAATATTCATTCTAATATGCTTACTGATTACTTTTTGTTTTGCTTTTATGACATTCTTCTCTCTTTGTGTGGAAGAGATGGTGACTTCATAATAGTGTTTTCATTTTTTGAAGACTTTAAACCATACGAACCACTCCATTTAAATTTGTAATTAAACTACTATTATAATAGAAAATTTCACTTAAAAGATAATTTACATATCACTAACCATATTAGTCCCTAATGGCACCCAAAAGGGTATTTATAAAACTTAATAAACTTTTATAACTAGGGTTAATTACCAAAAAATTTCAAACTTTCGTCAATTTTTTAATTATAACCCGAACTTTAAAAAATAACAATAAAATATCTAAACTTTCAATTTTTTTAAATTCTAGCCTCAACTTCAAAAAATAGTAATAAAATAATCAAACTTTTAATTTTTTCAATTCTAGTCCGACGTTAATGTTTTCATTAAGTTTGTTGATATGACTTGTCACATGTTTCAGAAATCTTAACTATTAGTACACGTTAGCCAAAATTGATACAACAAATGAAGATTCATGAAACCAAAACAATGACGTCATTTTAATCATATAATTAAAATGACTTCATTGTTTAAAAATAATCTAAATCAGATTACGCAGCCCCGATGACTTTATGCTTTGATTTCAGTTTTTCCTTTCGTTTTCATTTTTTTTCTCTTAATGCCCTAACCCTTCGATTTTCATATTACGCAACCCTGATGCCCTCACACTAAGGGCATCAAGAGAACAAAGTAAAAACAAAGAGAATATTGGTGCGGTATGTTGTAATGCGAGAGTAGTAAGCATCGGGAGAACAATAGATAACGTCAAGCTAGAATTGAAGAAAATTGAAAGTTTGAGCATTTTATTACCACTTTTTAAAGTTTGGGCTAGAATTTAAAAAAATTGAAAGTTTGGGCTATAATTAAAAAATTGACGAAAATTTTGATTTTTTTTCGTAATTAACCCTTATAACTAATATACTCAATTAAACAATAATTAATATAAATAAGGATGAAAAAATTGATTAATATAAATCAATTAAATAGTTAAACAATAATGTAAAGAGGATAGGGAAAAGAAAATATAGCCAATTTGTAGTGGTTTAGTAAATAACCCTTAACTACATCTACTCTTAAGATTATTCTTAGAATTTTACTATAATTCATCTCTTAAAGTGAAAATAACTTTTATACAATCTTTTCTCGGTAAAGAGGAACTCTTTTACAATATTCTTCTAAGGTGAAGAGGAACCTCAATCCCACTTGGATAACCCTAAATACAATAATATAATGACATAAATAAGTTTAAAAAATTAAAATACCTCATTTTGTCACTTGACAATTTCAAAGAGGCTCGCTCACACAAATATGAGAAAATGATGCTTAAATGATGGAAAATCACTTAGAAATATGTAAAGTATACCAAATACTTCTTAATATTAAAACTAATAAGAAAACATGTATTTATAGGAATTTGAGATCCTTACTAGTTGCTAGAACTAAAAACTAACCATCATAATGGCTAGTTGTAGTGCATTGATTAAACAATATACTATATTGGTCAATTAATATATATTGAATGCACATATTCATCAGCTGTTGAGATACTGGTTGACTGGTGGCTATTGGTTAACCAATATGGCATATTGGTTGACCAATACAGCAACCAACATTACAATAAGCTCTTGGTATATCAGATTTAACAAATTTAATCTATACTAGTTAACCACTAACCTATATAAGTCAACTAATCCCCACAAAACATGATTTTAACAACTTGAAATGTTCAAACTCAATTTGTTGCAATTATGATTTAAACACTTCCTAAAATTTTCCTTAAATAATGTTTGAAAGATTAAAAGTTTTTTCTATTAAAAACCAAAAGCTTCAATACCTCTTGATGAATGAAAAAGCTCATACAATAAAGTGATATGAAATGTTTGTATATAGTAAGCCTTTTAAGACATCAAAGTGACTAAATGAGATTATAGTTAACATTACAAGCTAAAGATTGACATCACTGTTCTTTGTTCTTGACTTGATCTTTATCTCAACATTGCAAACTTTAAGTTCTCTTTATCAACTTCACAAAGAATCTTTTTGAGTTTATGACTTCATTTTTTTCTTATATTATTTCACATCAAAATAATAAACCCACTAGTAGTATCATCAAAGTATCAATTGGAGCCTCCTTTGGTTCAACAATCTCCCCATTTCTAACGATAATTAAATATTTGTAATATTAGATAGCAATAAGAAAATTAAGCACATAAACAACATCTATACATATTAAGATAATAACTAGCTCTTCCTTAATTTATACATAAGAAATAAATCAATATGAAGAACAAAAAATATTTTAAATATTAAGTATTAAAAAGTATCCACACTTTTAGTTAACTATAGGATAAATTTACTTAAGTATAAAAACATATAAATTGGTAGAATTGTCTTCCACACCTTAAATTAAATCCTAAATTATTGCAATAAAACAAATGCAATATAAGAAAGTATGATTCAATCCCACAAGGAATTCTAATGCATCACTCGTTATGAAAGAAAATATTTAATAAAATAGGAGTTATGATAATGTGAATCCTATGATAAAGAAAATATATTGAATTATTTAAATAAAGCAATAGTTATCAACAAAAGGAACCTTTTTTGTAGTCGTTTCCACCCTTAGAGATATGATTGAACATTGGTACTAAAAGAAATTATTTCATCAATCATATGTACAAATTTTCTTTTATATCTATGAGAAATCGTTTCAAACCTAATCTATGCCCAAACAATTTGGTTCACTAACTTTTAATATTAACTATACTAAATAAAAATATTTTTTACTCAAACAAAATATAAATGTAAGAAAAGAAAGTAATTGATTATATATTATAACAATCAAATAAGATTAAGACTTCAATCATATATTAGGTTACTCCCACTATCTTATCAATCACAACTAATATGAATACTAAATCTATTAAGTGACAACTCTTGTCAAAATATATCTTATATGTTATTTCTAACCTTGTCCCTAAATTTGTATGATCATGAATCACTCATCCATATTATACAAATTTAGTTAAATAGGACCCATTTATTTAAGATAAAAGATATTTGGGTTAAATGAGCCTTGAGTAAGTCAATAAGTTTTACAATAAACAAAATACTAGTTTTATCCTTAAATAATAGAAGGTAACAAGTACATTCTTAACATGTGTTTTATATTTTAACAAGGGATTTAATTTTATTCCTCTCATCAAATACAATATTATATACAAAATATGATATATATAAAAGCATGCAGACAAATATATATCAAAATATATCAAACATATATTAATACCATGCAATTTCTTGTACCAATATAATTAAATTATATACATGAAACATCAAGCCTTGATTGATTTTAACTATTGACGTTCATAATCAAAAATAATATTTCCAGTTCTTTAGATAATTAAATTAGATTAAAATTGTTCTTTCCTAATTGAATTAAATTCTTATTTCTAATAAAATTTAAGTTAAAAATTTAAAATATAATTGAAAAGTTTCATAATTATCTTGACATCTTTAATAAAATTTAATTAAAAATAATTTTCAGTTAAGTATAGTGCTTCTTACTTATCGCAATTTAGAAAAACTCTTTTTTTTTAATTTTATAAGACATTTTAAGCCAATTAGAAAATATTTCTAATCTAATTAGAAATATTTTTTAATTATAAAACTATTTTTGAATTTTAAAGGAAAATTACTTTCAAAATTAAATAAAACAATTTTAATTTTATTAAGAAAATCCTTTACCTTTTGTTTATATATTATTTCTCAATTAATTAGAAAATCTTTTCTTGATAAATTAGAAAACTATTTTAAAAATATTAAAGGAAGTTTAATTTTCTCAATTAATAAATGAAACATTTTCAAATTTAATTAAGAAAAATTCTAATAAATAAAAATTATTGTTCATAAATAAATAAATAATATATAAATAAATAGAATAATAATTCTCTAAATAAATAAAATAATAAATTTTGATTAAGAAACACACCTTTTTTAATTACTTAATAATTTTTAAAGATTTTAAGAGTTCAGGTAATTAAATTTAATCCCAAAAATTTAATTTTAAAAATTAAATTAGAAATCAAAATTAAAATATAAGACTATTTGAAAATATATTTAAAGTAAAGATATTTTAATAAAAAATAACTTATTATAATTTTAGCTTGTCTATAATTAGATTACACTTAATCACGAATCAAACAAGCCTAAAACTTAACTATAAAATACAGGATTTCGATAGTCATATAATTTTAACCCTATCCTACTCTGAGTCTCGCTTAGACCTAAATAACTTTGTTAGACTTAAGATCAAGCACCCCTTATCTTCATTTTCTCTAGACCCTATAGCCAAATCCTAGCCTCATGCAACTGCTCAACAATGTCTGCATTATTCACTTCCTCGTCCGACATTGTGCCTTTAACAGTTGCTTGCTCCAGTCACAACTTATCGTCTGCACGCTCATCTTCTAGCTACTAGTGAAAGTCGTTGAGCTTATGGAAGCTCCTTCAACCATTATCAACAAAGTTGTTGTTGCTAGTTTTTCTCTAATAGTTAACTCTTGCATATGTTACCAACGGGGAGAAACCTATTCTGAAGATAGTGATTGCTTCTATTACCATCAAAGTCACAACACCCTCCATCGACCAATGCCATCATCTTATCACAAGCAAAGGTTTATCAGCTACTTATTTTCATGTATCAATCACAAGTAGCTCCAACAATGCACTTACATTTGCTTACAAGTCACACAAAATTTCAATAGTCATCATTCTAATGTTGGAAGCCAGGAAGAAGAAAAAAGGGCTAACTAAAAACTTCTATTTATATATTTCCACTTCTTATCTCCATCTCATAACAACTGATTATAAGTCTTTTTATAAGCTAAATATCAGCTATTAATAAAAAAACATACAAAAGGAAATAATAAATAGCAGATTTTATAGTTAAGTAGCCTTTATTAAAATAGCTATAAATTTCTTTAGGAAAATCCAACGAACTTAAAACTTGCTCTATTTAAAATTAGACTTAATAATATTTAAATCCATATTTAGTTCATTAATAAAAACATCCATTTGCCTTCCAAAGTGTCTTCTACTTCTACATTTACCACTATTGAAGACAAGAAGTCACATTTAGTTATCCAACCATCTCTCTAAGCTACTGAAATCTATCTTTCTTGAGGGTTTTCTAAACTTATAGGCTATTTGATTTTTTTATGTATTCTACCGCAACCTCCTTGCTAGTAATTCATTCTCAAATAAAATAAAACCTTGCATTTATATGTTTGCTCTTATCGTAAAACACCAGATTTTGGCAAGAGTAATGGTCGATTTGTTGTCCACCATGATTTTAGTCATTTATTTTTTAGCAAAAAGAAGTTCGCCTAGAATCTCCTTAGCCATATAACATGACATCCACCAACAATTATAGCAACATTCACCAATTCACATGTTGAGAGTGTTACAATAGATTGTTCCTTTGAACACCATGAAATTACATTTTCATTTAATCATGAATCAAACAAGCCCAAAACTTAACTACGAAATACAATATTCCTATAGTCAAATAATTTCAACCTTATCCTACTTTAAGTCTCACTTAGATCTAAATAAATTTATTATAGACTAAAGATTGAACACCCCTTATCTTCATTTTCTCCAAACCCTATAACCAAATCCTAGCTTCATGCACTGTTCAACAATGTCTACATTATTCAGTTTCTCGTCTGTCATCGCACCTTCAACTATCGCATGCTCTAGCAACAACTTATCATCTACAAACTCATCTTCTAGTTACTAGTGAATGTTGTTGCCCTTGTGGAAGCTCCTTCAAACATCATCAACAAAGTTATTGTTGCCAGTTTTTCTTCAATAGTTAACTTTTGCATCTGTTGCCAATGAGAAGAAACCTATCCTGGAGATAGTGATTGCTTTTATTACCATTAAAGTCACACCACCCTCCATCAACCAGTGCCATCCTCTTATCATAAGTATTGTGGTCTAAACAAAACAATATAAATTGAATTTTATTTGGACCAACTAGAGACAAACGCACCCTATCAACAAGTAATATAAAACGATAAGAACCGGATATCGTACTCAAGGAAATTCCAACACATATGCAAGACAATTAATTTAAATGATGAAAAATTACTCGGACGATCAATAATTGATTGATTTGAAAATAAAATAAAATAAAGTAAGGAAATCAAGGAAATATGAAAAAATGCAAGGTATGAATTAAAATGATTAGATTTAATCAAATCACAGAAATCGGTTAAGGTATTAGATTTCAATTGGATTGGACACTAAAAATAAGATTGTAACAGTGGATTGATCTAGGAAATACTTCACTTAAGCAAGTCGAACCCAATGTTCATGGGTGTTCCTTTATCTTCTAAATCCGAGTCACCCACTTGGTTCACAGATAATTCAAAATAAGAAGCATTCAATATAAGAAGTCTAAAACTAAGTTCGTTGATCCTAGGTATCCTCACACAAGATCCTAAGGCTGGTCTACACTTTAGTCTCAAGTATGTCACTTGATTAATTTTTTAACAAATTAAATCCCATTGGTTATAACATTCAATCATCTAAGGTCTTAATCTAGGTGATCAAGCTAAATTAGGACTAAATATGCATTCAATCAAGCAAAACCAATACCACAAAAATTATCCTAATCCAATATCAATCTTAACCTTAACCGAAAAGAAAAACTTACTTACACATATTCATCAGTGTAACATAAATCATGATCATAATATATGATTGCATTGATTAAATCCACACAATTAAAATAAATACAGAATTAAAACAAATTAAAAACACCCCCTTTTCCAACAGCTGAATTTTCTCGCGCCACTAGCTTCATCTCTTCTTTCACTATAACGCTGCTATCCTCTTTTAACTAGCTGCTGACGTTTTTTTCCCTCAACATGGTTGCTTCATTTGTTGCTTTCCTCCAGCTCTTCCACGTTGCTTTCCAGTAGCTCTTTCCTTCGTTGCTTGCCACCTCTTGCTTTATTTTTGTGTCTCCTTTGGTCCTAGCTGCTTCAACTTGTTAACGCCATCAGCTGCTTCAAATTGTTCATCTCCACCAGCTCATGTTCCTGTCCTCTCCAACGACCAACTTCTACGTGTTTTGAGGGTGTTGAGTGGTGTGCATCAGTCCCCCTTGCCACAGCTACTAACATCTTCTAATCTCCATCAGATCACATTATTTTTTCAGCTAACGTATTTTACCAACCAGCTGCCAACGTTGTGTGTGGAGAGTGATGAGTGGTGGATGGTCCCTCTTTTCTTGCCACGTCCACGTAGCTGCTTCATTTAATGTCCACCATAGTGTAATGTTTTTCTCCTAAGCCATCAGCTCAATGTGTTTTGATCTATGCCCAACGTTGTGTGAGTGAAGAGTCTCCTAGCTAACGTATGTCTCCACCACCAGCTGCCAAAGTCTTCCTATCCACCAGCTAACGTGTGTATGATAAGTAGTGGCTCTTGTTTTTGTGGAGGCTAGCTGTATGGAAGTATAGTGAGTGAGGGTTATGCGTTGTTTTTGTTTCTTTTTTTTTCTCCAGTCCATGCCACCAGCTGCTTGTTTTTCGTTTTATGAGCCACCATCTGCTGCTTTCTCCATGCCTATAATCACGTTTAATCAACCCCATTTTTCTTACTTTCTGCACCAACCTCTCTAACGCCGCCAACTTCCTTTTGCTCTTTGTTTTTCTTCTATTCTTTCCACACAGCCCATACCTAAGCCACCAAAATTGACGCAGATTACCTCCTTTTTACTGTAGCTGATGTGTGACAATTTAACTTGTTCCACTTTTTTGTTCATTCTCAAAAACTCGCCACCTTTCATATTCAATATGTGCCTAAAATTAAACAGATAACTTTTAGTTAGTGCAATTTAAATATTAAATGGACAAGAATTTAGCAAATTATTTATCAAAAATTAATACAAAATGTCCATTAACAACACCCCCACACTTGAATTGTTGCTTGTCCTCAAGCAATTTACTTAGATCACAACCAACGTATTCTATCATTTTATTTTCAACGAAAATCAACTCAAGTATCAAGCTACTACATACATCATAATCTTTTCATCAATGCACATAAACAAAATCAAAGGTAGATATCTTTAATCAAAAGCAAGCACAAAATTAAAATGGAATTCCCTCACGATATTCACTCATATCGCTTAAATGTATAAAGGTTGTGTTTCGCTCAAAGCTTCCTTTAAGAGATTACACTACCATAGGCTTGCAAATTCACCTATTTTCCACTACATAGAGTACATGCCATCATGGATCAAAAGGGTTTTCACTAAGGATTGTAATGGGGCTTAGGTTAAGATAAGGTAAAAAGGACAAAGGCTACTCACAAGAATTCACAATGTACTAAGTGATGTGGGACAATCAAAAAGAAATTCTGAAATGTACAAATAGAAACACATGATTATAACTACTCATCACTCTCCAATGATGCTGTTTGATCATTTTTTTGGTTTTTTGGTTTTTTTTGTAACAATAATCATAAAAGAAGATAGTAGTAACACAAATCAATAACAAATAAGTAGATGTACCTCTAAAACATCTAAAAATAGCATGTAAAACAAAAGTTCCTAAATCAAGGAATTAAATACTTAGTACTTCATTCAACTTGTGAAAGGATTAGGCTAAAAGTTTTCAAGTTTCAATGCAATGTGATTAATACGAAAACAAACAAGGTCAAAGGCTCAAAGGGGGTAACAAGGGAAAAATGACTTGGTGGGTCATTTAAGCTAAAGGTTAAAAAAAACAAAGAAGGCATTTATCATGTCCATAAAGCATGTAACTAGCAGTATCAAAAAGGTTCAGAGCAAGTTCTGAAGGTAATCCAAATAGGGAAGCCTTACATGCATCAAATAAAATAAATGACTATGAAATGCAGTCATATAGCTTAAGACCTCACATGTGCTTAAATAAAAATCCATCAAAACTTCATACATTGCCTCATCACTCAGCATTAGTTATTGACTAAGTTTATGCAATCAAATACTTTAATCAATCCATATGGTTCACTATCCTCTCAAATTGCCTATTCCAAGTTCATGCATACAACTCAATTCTCCATCCAACTACTTTGACAGAATTGTATGGTCAAATTCATCAAAAATGGGACCCAAGTTAGCTACTAAAAGAGTCGCAACCATTCAAGTGTGTATCTCTCAATATCAACATCAATATCATCAGCATGCACATAAACTCAATCCCCCCCACACTTAATATGAACATTGTCCCTAATGTT
>JAOTIZ010000001.1:21117942-21133259 GCA_027123425.1 Erythroxylum panamense | reverse complement strand
GAATACGACTTCCGAAGAAAAGCGACCATATAATTATTTTAGTCAGTAGATTATTTCAGTTGCATAAGATTAAAGCAACTAACTATATGTAGGAAAATGGAAAGCTATTCCTTAACCCAATTTGTAATTTTAATTGATTAACCAAGTTGTAGGAAAATGGAAAATGGAAAGCTATTCCTTAACTATATGTGGAAGGACTGAATAAAATTCTTTCAGCTTCATGCACATAAACCACGTCAATGTGCGATGCGTTAGCGTAACATCAAAATCCACGAGAAAGATAAAGAGGAGCATACCGTTTGAGGAAATGACATAAAAGATGAGGAGAAGCCAGGGGAAGAAAGAGGAGCAACCCATATGTCCGGTGGACAGATTATGAAGGAAAGTGCATTCCATTTGTAGAAAAGAAGGGGTTGGGTATGTTCCAATCTTTTGTAACTCAAAAAGTGTCAAAAAGATGATGATGATTCTTGTTCCATCGGCATGTCACTAGCAACACCTCCAAGGAACTAATGAAAAGGATTCTTAGAATAGACTTGTGGTCAAATCTCTTGGAAAGAAGATTCTTAACCTCAGTCCAATCATGAAAGATTATCTGCAAGAGACTTGGTATAGATTCTTTACTTTACTCTCAAATTTCACCTATTTGCTTACTCTGCTGGACGTTACCATCATGAGTTTGCCTCTTCCCTTCTGAAAATTGCTTTTCATATTAAGGAAGACCTATAACATGAAACTTTATTGAAAACAAAAGATTATCTGTCTGATATATGCTCTTCTTGGGTGAGTTTATGTTCCGGATAAAGAAGAAGAAGACTTCGATGTCATCTTTAGTTTTACCCAAAACGTTAATTATCACTTAAATGAATGAAGACACTTGTTGAGAGGACAACAGTTTTATTAACACTTAAATGAATGAAGACGCTTGTTGAGAGGACAGTAGTTTTGTTACTATCTCCTTATTTCCTTGTACTGTTATTAACAGGTATGTTTATTACCGTTGTTGGATATTAGGACACATATAATCAAACTATATTCTATCAAATCTTCTCTCTGTCACCTGCTTCCGTTTGCTCATCTTTTTTTTTAAATTATTATTTGGGATTATGTTACCTAAACCTTCACGCTCTAAATTATTCTCTCAGCATCAGGAGTCAAGATGTAAAAGGAATGAAGGAAGCGTTGCGTAATCAACTCAAAGAAATGTTGTAATCACAACTCAAGTTTCAGGATGCCCAGGCTCCGCAGAGACATGAGATGGTGGAGATGAGGGAAATGTGGAGGGCATTTTTCTATAGATCAATAAACCTATATCGCTTCCGCCGAGTGGAGTCTCTATTATTCGATGGAATTGAACTCGACAATTGGATATTCTACAACATTGAACATTTTTTTATGGTGGATCGTTGTTGGAAATTGGGTGGTTAGAATTCACATACTAAGAACAATAAATTTAGGAGGAAAACACACTTGGATTGACTTTTCTTCTAACTTGATACAATTTGTTTTTCACCGCTATCACTTTCAATTTCTCAAGTTTCCTTACATACTCAAACGACAATACCCCCAAGGTAAATGGAGGTGACAAGAGAGGGCTGCAATAAAATGAACTCTCACATACATGCAACATATTAATTGATATAGATTATCTAAATACATGAATTATCTAAATTCATGAATACTCTAAATATATGAATACTCTAATAAATTCATTAATACAAACTTCTACATGAATGTATAATTAAACTCCTTCATGATTTGTGTATGCTTGTACCTATATAAATCATGTTTAATTTCCAACATCTCCCTTTAAACATGATCTTCTGCAAACTCCAAGTCAAGCTTTCATTCTACAAAACACATCAACCTTAGGGGGCTAGGTGAAGATATCCGTAACTTGATCTTTTATCTTCACAAACTTCACATGGATCTCCCTTTTTGAAATGCAATCTATATTGAAATGAAATCTTGTATCAATATGATTACTCCGATCATAGAACGCTAGACTTTTTGACAAAGCAATAGTCGACTTGTTATCCATATTGATCATCATTGCTTCCTTTTGCATGATTCCCATTTCTTTCAACACATTTCTCAACCATATCGCATAATATGCACAAGATGTTATGATAACATATTTAGCTTCACAAAAAGACAAGGTCACAATGAGTTGTTTTTTATAAATCTAGGTAAAAGCATAATCACCCGTAAAAAACACAAATCCAGTAGTACTTTTACGATCATCAACATCTACAACCCAATCACTATCACAATAACCTTGAAGTTTATAATCTTCACTAACTAAATAGAACAACCCATACTCAAGTGTACCTTCGAGATATCAGAGAATTCTCTTAGTTGCCTTCAAATGAGAAACGATTGTGAATTCCATAAATCACTAACTAGTCTAACACTAAAGAGAACATATGACCTTGTACAAGTTAGATATCTTAAACTCCCAATCAAGCTTTTGAAATATGTTAGATTGATACTTCATCTTCTTCATATTTTGATAGCTTGACTCCAGTCTCGACAGGTGTTGCCATCGATTTGGAATCAATCATCTTGGACTTCTCAAGTACTTCTTTAGCAATTTTTTCTTGAGAAATGAAAATACCTTCCTACATTTGCTCCATTTCAATGCCAAGATAATATGACATTAACCCAATGTCATATATCTTGAATTCTCGAATCGTTGCTTCCTTAAATTTTTAGAATATGTTTAAATTATGTCTTGTAAAATTCAAATCATTCACATACAAACAAGTAAAATTTCTCCATTTTGTTAGTTTTTAAGTAAAGAGCGTGTTCATATGGACACTTCACATAGCCATTCTTTTGGAAGTATTTGTCAATTATGTTATTCCATGCTCTTAGAGCCTGCTTTAAACTATATAAAGCCTTTTTCAACTTTAAGACTTTGTCTTCTTGGCCTTTCGCAACATAACCAAGAAGTTGTTTTACATAAACATCCTCCTCCAAGTAGCCATTTAAAAAAGCATACTTGACATCCATCTAATAAATCCTCCATTTTTTCAGTAGCTAATGAAATAATCAATCTTATGGTCTCCAAAGTGAGCAACATAAGCCAATGCCTCTTCATAGTTTATACCTCGATGTTTTCTGTAGCCTTTTGCAACTAATCTCGCTTTATATCTCTCCACTCCTCCTTTAGCGATCTTTTTAGTCTTGAACACCCATTTGACTCCAATTGCTTTTTGGCCTTTTGGAAAAACAACAAGTTCTTAAGTATTGTTCTTGTTAATTGCTTGATTTCTTCATCCATCGCTTTCACCCATTTTTTGTCCATACTAGCTTATGCAAAATCAATTGGTTCACTATACGCAAAGAGACAAAACAAGGTGAGATTATTTACTTCCTTAGTTTCATCATAAATCTCTCTCAAACTTTTCTAACCACGGGGTCTAGTTGAAGGACTTCCTTTCGAAGATGATGGAGGTGATTCATTATGATTAGGAGATGGTGGAGTTATAGGCTCCTAAAGTGCTTCATTATTATCATTATCACTTTCTTCAACAAAATGAAAGAAAGCATAATCTTCTTCTTGATCATTCCAATCCTATATACCTTCTTCATAAAAAGCAACATCCCTACTCACAACAACTCTTCCGGTGTTTGGATTATAGAGTTGGTAACCTTTTGAAATTGAACCATAACCTATAAAAACAAATTTATCACTTTTATCATCAAGATTTGAACTCTTTTGATCTGGCACATGAGCATATGCAATACTCCCAAAAATCTTCAGATAAGCAACACTAGGCTTTCATCTACTCCAAGCTTATTGAGGAGTCACATTCCATAAAATCCTAGTCGGGCTTCAATTAGAAAGGTATATTGCACATTCTATAGCTTCATCTTAGAATTCTTTCAGCATCTTCTTACTTTTCAACATACTCCATGCCGTATTTATATATGGACCTAGTTTTCCTTTCGACAACACCAATTTGTTGTGGTGTCCATGCAACTATAAGAGGTATTTGAATTCCACTTTCATTATAGAATTTATTAAATTGTTTTGAATTAAATTCGTCCCCTCTATCAGATCTCAAAGATTTTATAAAATAACCACTTTCTTTTTCAACAAAATATTTAAAATTTTTGAAATACCTTAAACACCTTTGATTATTCTTTTACAAAATAAACCTAAGTTTTTTTAGTTAAAATCATCAATAAACAGTAGAAAATAGTTATTCTTATTGAAAGAACTTGATTTTATTGGTCCACAAAGATTTGTATGCACATGCTTCAATGGATTCTTTGCTCTTGAAAAAGATTCCTTTTGGA
Organism: Erythroxylum panamense; assembly: GCA_027123425.1. Lineage (NCBI taxonomy): Eukaryota > Viridiplantae > Streptophyta > Magnoliopsida > Malpighiales > Erythroxylaceae > Erythroxylum > Erythroxylum panamense. The sequence goes on along the minus strand of JAOTIZ010000001.1, from coordinate 21,128,951 downwards.
AAACTCTTTCTTGATTGTTTTCTAAAATTACACCCTTCATAAAACTGATTCAAATGCCCAAGCCTCAAATGCCAAGCCCATTATGTATCTTTCAAGCAAGATTTTAGACATTTAGCAACATCAGTTTGAATGTTTAACAAAAACATTTGATTTGTCATCATTGGTACTTTGATAATAAAGTTATCATGTCGATCTCTAATTGAAAGACTATAGTTATTCGTGAAAATGTTATAGCCTTTTTCCAATAGTTGTCCCAAGCTCAAAATATTATTTTTTTACTGGCATATAACAAACATTGGAAATGAATTCATGTTTTCCATTTTTAGGCAAATTAGAATATTATCTTTCCCTTTCACCGAAATTTTTGTTGCATCTCCAAAGGTAATATTACCACTTATGAATTCATCAAGCTCCGTGAACAATGATCTACACCCACATATATAGTTACTCGCACCACTGTCAAGGTACCAAATATTTCTTTCAAATGCTTCTTCAGCTTTACATGCTAAGAGTAAGGTTGGCTCACTAGTTTGTTCTCTTCCTTAATGAAATTGACATTTCTTCACCTCTATTTTTGCATTCCCATAAATAATGGCTAGATTTATGATAGTTATAACGTTCATCATGACTTTTTTCATACCTTTTATCATAATTCTATTTTCCGTATGGCTTTGAGTAACTTTGTCTTCCATAACCTTGTGATGAATTAGAATTCTGATTGCTACTACTATCTTCATTTCTTTTTTTTAATCATAATTTACTCCTCTTCCTCATTCTCGACAGTTTCTATATCCATCGCCTTAACTTTGAACTTGTTCATACTCACTTTTCTCTTGATTACCTTCCCTGTTTTTTAGTTATAGCTTTGTTTGTAATAGCTACTCCATGAAGTCTTTCTTCTTTCTCAAAAATTTTTCATGGGCTTGTAAAGAACCCATGATTTGATCAACCGACATCGTACTCAAATCTTTTGATTCTTCAATAGCTATAATGATAAAATTGAATTTTCTGTCTAGGGAACGAAGGATCTTTTCAACAACTTAGCTATCACTCATATTCTCACCATATCTCCTAATGTCATTTACAACTTTTAAAACTCTTGTGAAATAATCTATAACTAACTCAGATTCATTCATATGTAAAGATTTATATTCACCTCTCAATGTTTGAAGCCATACTTTCTTAACTTGATCAACACCTTTGAAAGTGTTCTCTAAGATCTGCCATGTTTGAATGGTAGTGTTTGCTTAAAAAATCTTTTCAAACGTTCCATCATCAATTGCTCGATGGATTATGGTGAGAGCCTTTTGATCCTTCTTCAATATATTACTCAAAGTATCTTTTTGAACTTGAGTCAAAGAAGCTTCATTTTTTGTTTCTGTGTATCCTTTTTCAATTCTCATACATCTTGAGAGCCAAGTAAGACTTTCATGCGAACACACTAAGTTCAATAATTTTCTTTAATGAGACGATATACTTGAAAAGTGAAAAAATTGTTGTTGGCCATTTTTTTTCTCACCCATCTCTCTATAACTCTAGCTCTGATACTACTTTGTTGGAAATTTGGTGGTGAGAATTCACTCAAACATAATAAAAACAATAATTTTAGGAGGAAAACACGTTTGTATTAACTTTTCTTCTAATTTGATACAATTTGTTTCTCATCACTATCAATCTCGATTTCTTAAATTTCTTTACATACTCAAATGACAATACCACCAAGGTATATATAGTACACAGGAAAGAGACACAATACAATGAACTCTCTTATACATGCAACATATTAATTAATATAGATTATCTAAATACATAATGCTCTAAATACACAAATTCTCTAAATTCATGAATACTCTAAATTTATAAATACAACTTCTAGATAAATGTATAATTAAACTCCTTCATGATTCATATATGCATGTATCTATATAAATCATGTTTAATTTCCAACATATCACACACTCATATAGATGAAGGTGAGATTGCATAAGTTCATATGGTAGGGAAAGTGAAAAAATGGCTTCAAATTTTTCCAGGCCTATTTGGAATAAATACCTGGTGGCCATCACAACATCACCCAAAGGTTTCGAACAGAAGCATTTAAGGATCCTATATGTGTCTTTAAGGAATTACACCAAACAAGAAATGTGTTAGGCTTCAAATTCTCAAGGCATATATGGTTGGGTTCTTCCTAAAAGGCTCAAAACCTAAAATTAAGTTATCACTCAAGATGTTAAAACCTAAAAACAATGCAATAAGCCTACATAATGACCTAAAAAAATCTATAGCTTTATTTTGTTTTCCAAAATATAAGGCAACCACCAAGCATGCATCTTTGAGTCCTAACAAACACATTCAATGCACTACCCTCTTATTTTATACAAATTCAACTGTTAATGAGTTAGAGAGAAGTTCTCCATCATCTCTCTAATCTCTATACTTCTCTACTGCAAATCTTCTTCATTCCTAACTACTCTCTAAGCTTTTGCTATTCTCCTACTATCACCATACTTCATTGTCCCTTGTCTTCATTCATATAAACTCTCCTGCCCCTACCTTCTTCGCCCCCTCCCAAGTTTTTCTTCATATCTGAATATTCCCTTATCTTGTGGCACGAGTGTTAAGGTCTTTTATCCTTCCTTTTTCTCTCCCACGCTTTTCGTTTCCTCTTTTAGTTCCTACCATTTTCCTTTTTAGCCACCTAACAAGAGCTACTCACCATGTAGACTATGCAAATTCCTCAATACACTACAAAACAAAACAACCTAGGGAGGATTTTCCTCCTCTACCCTCTTTCTTTACCTATATTGCAGCATCTGATCCTCTTCCTCCATTACACTAACCATTTCAATCAGCTATCTTCTGCTGCATAATCCTCTCAACTCTCTTCTGTCGTAACCTAAACTTACCTTCTTCTTCTTCAACTACATTGTCTGTGAGGAAAACATGGAAGCAAGTGGTAAGGGGCTCCTCCAAAGATCTCTCTCTACATTTCAACCGTCCCAAGACTGAAGATGGTCATGTCATTGTCTCCCCTGATGTGGAAATCCTGCAAGAAGGTGTTTAAGTCTTGGAGAACACTCTTATAGGGTTTTTCTAAGACAAAAGACTTGCATTTCCTGTCATTCAGAAATGGGCTCAACTAGTATGGAAAAACAAAGGTTTTGTTCAGGAACTAATAGCTGAAGAAAAATATACAATGTTCATCTTTTCTTCCAAAGCTCAAGTATCAAAGGTGTAATATCCCATCACTAATTGGAAGGATAAAATGGTAAATTTGGATCGGGATGTGAGTGTGTACACGTATCTCTGCATTTCCATGCGTAAAATGGCCTCTATTGATATGAATGATAATTTTTGCAAATGCACATGATTGTACATGCATTCGTGACAATTCCTGGCATATGTGTCTATAAGTGTAATTTTTGTGAAAGATGTGAATTATGTGTTTGAACAATTGAATTGGAGTGATTTATGTGTTTTCTGCATAAAATTGCTAAGTGGGTACCGATGAGAATTTCCGGTACTGAAAATGACTGTCCTATTGACACTACAAATTAAAGGCATGATTTAGGAATTTTTATCATGGGCCAGTGAAATTTAGAAAGGTTTAGGAAAGTCAAAGTGAATGAATTGATTGAATTGGAAATTGATAGGCACGAAAGAAAGGATGAAAGTGTGTGAATCTGAAGGAATTGAATTTCAATTCAGTCCCTAAGAGTTTAAATTTCTGAATTGAAGTACGAAAGTTAAAAGAATATGTATAAGGCCAATTTGGGCAAGATACTTAAGATTATAAGTCTTAAGGCTTAAAGGAAGGGGTAAAATGGACTTTTCACATTTAGTAAGGGTATAAAAAGGAGATGAAAGGCTTGTTTTTGCTTGAGAAAAGAGGAAGATTGCCGTGGGAGAAGAAGGAGAGAAAAAAGAGAATAGGTTTTTGAGGAAATCATGAAGAGTTTATGGATTTTGAAGCCAAATCAAGTAAGTTTAAGCTTCATTCCTCTTGATTAGATGATTGATTCAAGTTTTTGAGTGGTAAAAGTTATAGAATGGGTTAATTATATGTTTGGTTGTTAGGGTTTTCGGTCATAATGAATTTTTGATGATTTGTGAATGATATGGGTTTGAAATGAGTTGGAAAAATGATGTATGAGTGATGTTTTAGGGTTAAGATGATTTATGTTTTGAGAGATGGGAAGAATTTGATTAAAAAGTGTTGAAAAATCAGGTTTCGGAGGTATTTGGACTTGCACGTCGCGACGTGGTCATACTCACGTCGCGGCACACGTGAGCGTGCATGCCGCAGCGCACGCAAGCGTGCATGTCGTGACGCATGCAAGCGTGCACGTCATGGCATGCAAGCAAGCGTACACGTCACGGTGGGCGTATGCGACGCGGCGTGTGCGAACGTCCTCACCGCGGCGAGCGTTTGGATTTCGCCGCAGCAAGCTTCTTTACGCCGAGTCGAGCTACTGTTTCCTGACAGATATGTTTTGGTCTTTAAACCATAACTTTTTGTACAGATATTCTAATAAAGTGATTATTGATTTGGGATAAACTAGAGGCATAGGGCTATAAGTTTTATAAAGAAGGGAAGTGTTGAATCAGTCATTAAAGTTCTCAATTTTTGGATGGAAGTTGAGTGTAAAATATGGTTTTGACATAAGGATAGTCCATATATGTTTGGAGAATAACTTTCATATTTCTGAAACAAATTGAATGATTTTAGTGTCTATTGAGTTTCTGACATTGAGGAAGGGCTGTGGCGGGAATTTTTTGGGATAGTGCCGAGAATGTCACGAAAGTGCATAGTACATATCTTTAAATTGCTATATGGGCTTTATTAAATATTTCTGATTGGACAATGTGTAAATACGAGTGTTTGACTCGTGATAGAGGTGCATTTGGAACGCTAGCCCACCGATGTTGTCGGGACTTCCAGGCGTTAGCGCGGAAGCTATTGTGAGTAACCAAGATTGTTCCTTAATCTTTATTTGTTTAAAATTCTGCACTTATAACTTTGTGGAGAATAATGGTGGGCTTGTGTGTTATTTATGGCTAGATTTCGGACTGAAGGTGTCCGAGGTATTGGGAGATTATGACATAGAAGTACTGTTTGTCTGAGAATGTGGGATCTACGTGTTTATTGTGATTAAATGTGATTGTGATTTGACTGTGACTAATTGGGAACTACTTGTCCGAATGTGATAATTTGGAAATGATTGTGATATATGAATACGTTCATATAAAGTGATGAGTTGTGGCGTATGCAGTTCATACATGAATGCATGAACAGATAATGACAGTTATGACCGCAGCAGCCACCGAGAGCTATAAGCTCAACGTTTATATTTGGGCCTCGAGTCTCACAGTGATTCAAAGCCTCTGGCTCAACGATTAATGTGCCCTTATTGGGACAGTTTCAGAGCCTCTGGCTCAACGATTAATGTGCCCTTAGTTATGGCCAAAAGAATCGAATATAGTTTTGCCTTAATCATATTGAACCTATTTTGGGATGATTGACATAACTTTGACTACAGATATCGGATTAAGGTCATCCTTAGAAGGTTTGAAAGATGACTTCTAGATCTACAACTTTAATTAGACATTAAAGATAGATTCTGTCATCTAAAGGATCAAAATTGAAACAGTGAGTCAGACAAAACGCTTCAGTCTAAGACTAAACCAGACGATAAGGATTCAGTCTAAGACCTATTTTGGAAAAATTGACATAACTTTCACTTGAGATATCGGATTAAGGTCATTCTTAGATGGTTTGAAAGAGGACTTATAGATCTACAATTTTCATAAGACTTTGAAGATATATTCTATCATCTATAGGATCAAATTGAACCATACGACAGACTAACCCAGAGGAAAGGTTAGACAATAGGCTTCAATCTAAAACCTATTTTGAGACAATTGACATACCTTTCTCTAGAGTTATTAGATCAAGGTCATTCCTAGATAGTTTGAAAGGGAACTTCTAGATCTAGAACTTTCATGAAGACCTTGAAGATAAATTATGTCTTCTATAGGGTCAAAATTGAAACAGATGGTACAGATGAACCTAGACAAAAGGTTAGACAATAGACTTCAGTATAAGACCTATTTTGAGACAATTAGGATAACTTTCTCTAGAGATATCGAATCAAAGTCTCTCTTAGACGGTTTGAAAGTAGACTTATAGGTATACAATGTTCATGAAGGTGCTGAGGATAAATTCTATCATCTAGCGGATCTACGTTGAACTAGACGATAGGGTCAGACGAATACAGACCAAAGGTTAGATGATAGGCTTCAGTCTAAGGCCTATTTTGGAACAATTAGCATAACTTTCTCTAGAGATATCGGATCAAGGTCATTCTTATACAGTTTGAAAGAGAACTTATAGATCTACAACTTTTATGAAAACTTTGAAAATAGATTCTATCATCTATATGGTCAAAATTGGACCATATGAAAGGCTAGAAGATTCAGTCTATAGTAAATCAGACGATAGGCACCAGGCGATAGGGTTTCTACAGGGTCTTCTTCACATCATGAAAAGTTCTAAATCACTAACTACATTCTCCAGAGTATCTCCACTTATAAAGATTATAACTTTTAACTCCGATGTCCAAAAATTTCTTACTACATATCGATGGAAAGCTAGAAAGATAAGCTACAACTTTCTAAAGGATAACTATGCCTAATTCAGCCTAACTTAATACAATTTTTTCCAGAAGCCAGAACACAAATTCTCACCCTTATGGAAAACTTGAAAATGAAAATAAACAATTTGGAAAAGTCATCAGCAAAACAAAATAAAACCTCATTAACATCAAAATATAAGAGTTTTTACAAAGCTTTAAAGGACATTTCAAGCCACCATACATCGATATCTCAAAATTTCAAAATACAAAAAGATGCATGAGCAATAATTTGTTCAAAATGTAACTAAAGTCTTATTTTACAAAACTAGCTTAAAATACAAAAGTGTGCATAATCGAAGTGATGCCTTGATCCTTGGTTACTCGTTCTTATGATCTTCACCTGAAAATGGGGTAGAAATGAGGGGTGAGCTTAAAGCTCATGGGTAACAGTTTTATAATCGGTAACAAGTAAAATCATTGAAGTATTCATTTCTATTGTAAAACTCACATTGTATCATAAAAGTTCCAATTCCCCATTTATCAAGCAATTTATAAACAACCTATTTTCGGACGATCTGAAAATAGGTTATAAACAACCTATTTTCGGACGATTATCATAACTTTCACTAGAGATATTGGATTAAGGTCATCCTTAGATGGTTTGAAAGAGGACTTTTAGATCTACAATTTTCATTCAGACCTTAAAGATAGATTCTATCATCTAGAGGGTCAGAATTGAACTAGACAATAGGTCAGATGATGGATCAGACGAAAGGCTTTAGTCTAAGACTGAACCAGACAATAGGGATTCAGTCTAAGACCTATTTTGGAAAAATTGGCATAACTTTCACTAGAGATAGCGGATTAAGGTCATTCTTAGACGGTTTAAAAGAGGACTTATATATCTACAATTTTCATGCAAACCTTGAAGATATATTCTGCCATCTAAAGGATCAAAATTGAACCAGACTATAGGGTCAGATGAACCTAGACGAAAGGTCAGATTATAAGCTTCAGTCTAAAACCTTTTTTGCGACAATTGATATACCTTTCTCTAGAGATCAAGGTAATTCTTAAACAGTTTGAAAGAGACTTCTAGATCGACAACTTTCATGAAGACCATGAAGATAAATTCTGTCATCTACTAGGTCAAAATTGAACCAGACAGTAGGGTCAAACAAACCTAGACAAAAGGTCAGACGATAGGCCTCAGTCGAAAACATATTTTGAGACAATTAGCATAACTTTCTCTAGAGATATCAGATCAAGTCATTCTTAGACAGTTTGAAAGAGGACTTTTAGGTCTATAATGATCATGAAGATGCTAAGATAAATTTTATCATTTAGAGGGTCTAAATTGAACCAAACAATAGGGTTAGATGAACCCAGACGAAAGGTTAGACGATAGGCTTCAATCTAAAATCTGTTTTGGAACAATTGGCATAACTTTCTCTAAATTTATTGGATCAAGGTCATTCCTAGATGGTTTGAAAGAGGACTTATAAATCTACAACTTTCATGAAATGTAACATTCCGTTACCTATGTTAAGATAAAAACAATAAATGAAAGAAATTGTTGAGAAAGTAGGAAACACATTTCATGCTCAGGCATAATATGTCATACACATACACATGAATAGTGAAGTTGTTGCACATGAAAATAATTGTACATGCATTCATGAATAATTCTGAGTATAATTGGATTAAGTTGTGATTATTGGAAATATTTGAAAATTTGAATTTTTTTATATTATAAATATTATTGATTAGTGAAATTGTGATATTTTTGAATTTTGGTGAATTTCAGAAATTATAGAGTATTTTGGAAAATAGAAATTAATGATGATTGGAGATAGTTAGATTATAAAGATGAGAATTAAGGGAATTAGTTCAAAAGAAACTTGGTTAGAGTTTAGGCATTAGGAAAGTGACAAGTGTCACTGACTAAGTGATTTTTAGAACCTTGTAGAATGTAAGTTATGTTATCTAAGAGTTAAAAAGGTTAAGTGATATTTCTAAGTTCTCTTCTTCATTGTCACCTTCTCCAAATTTCTTCCCATACGTAGAGTTAACTTTGCCTTTCATATCCCTCACCATTTTCCCCACTGCAAGTGGTTTCTTTTGCCTTTAGAAAAACCAGAAGTTGGTTAATGTTCTCAGTGGATTACGTGTTCTTGCAGGAATTTAGGGCTTTGGGATAGTTGAAGATTTTGGAATCTTTAACAAGTAAGTATTGAGAAAATCTTTTAGAGTTATGGATTTATGAAATAAATTTGATGAATTACTGTTAGTTGCATGATCATGGTATTTACATGTATATATTCATGAACACGGTGTTGATGGGATGAAAATTTTATTTATAGTGTTAATTTAGTATTTGATGATTACTAGTGATCAGGTGATGTAAAAATGATTTTTGAATTTTGAAATAGGAATAAAATGGTGTATAAGATGAGTGTAGGAAATTAATGAATGGAAAGGTGGTATGCTCTGCTTTTCTGTTTCTTCACTTTGCATATATATCTATGTGTGTGTGTGTGTTTACGTGGGTAAGTGAATGCTTTAGAGATTGATCAAGCAAATGGTTTTTGAGTGAAGAGTAATTGTAACATGGTGGTCTAAGATGAGAATGAGTGTATAAATAAAGGTTGAGAAGAAAATAGTGAATGTGATAAAAAGTTGAAAATGCAGTGAATGGTGTATGGCAGAGCATGAAGAGCCAACTACTGATATTTGTTTTTCGTAATGGAACTTGGTTAAAATTGCATTTTAGAGGTAGTGTGAATTGTGGTGAAAGAGTTTAGTGAAGTGGAGTAGATTAAAAATTGTGGTGGTTGGTGTTTGAAAAGTGGAAGTTGTCTGAAAATTTTGGGAATGGACAGTGAGAGTGGAAATTTTGATCTGAACTTCAGTGAAAGATCTACAACTTTTATGAAGACCATTTTGTTAAAATATTAGCTTTCCATTGATATAAACTTTTTAAATTTTGGAATTCTGGATCAAAAATTATAAAGGTTTGAAGTTGAGATGTCGGTGGAGAAGAAGAAGTGGAATTGCACCGTCGTGCATTTTGAGTTAAGTGGAAAAGCACAGTCATGCGACTTTTGAGATCTTAGGCAAAAGGCACGTTGACTTTGGGGTATAGTGAATTTGCACCCTCGTGCTTAAGCACAATCGTGCATTTGATATTTTCTCTTTTACTGAACAAACTCGATTTGTTTGACCATAACTTCTTCTCTAGACCTCCAAATGTCTTGATTCTTAAACCATTGGATTCGTAATACATTTTTCTATCTCTCCATAAAAATTCGTAACATTTTGAATTGTTTTGAGAAACATTGATTGAACGAAAGTGAGAGAATATGTTGGAATGGTATGAACTGGTGTTGTTTTACTAAACATACTTCAGTATTTTGATTATATCTGGAACTATAGGATTTCAAATGAGATGCTTTTTGATTTGGATTAAACCAGAGACATAGGGATACAAATCATATGAAAAAGGTCGAATTGTGATTCATTCTCTAAGATGTTGAATTTCTGGATGGATGTTGTACATAGTAAACTGTTTTTGAATAAGAACAGTCCGAAAAGTTTTGAGGTGTATCTTCCAAATTACTGAACCAAATTGAGTGATTTTGGTGTCTATAGAAACTTAAGACATTAGAGAATAATTTGTAGAAGGAAGTGTTGCCTAATTTTGCCATTTACTTTATTAGATTTATTATGAAATGTTGACCCGTATGTACATTGGAAGAAAATCTAAAGTGGTCAACAAAGTTGTGTAATTTGTTTCACATTGCTTTTTATTGGTCCAAATTATAAGTATACATTGTATTAATAGGACTTTGATATTTGAATGATTTGTTCATAAGGATCTCAATAAAGTACCCTGGAATTGTCATTGAACATACATTGTGCATATTGTATAAGTACGTGAGCGTTAAGGAATATTTGTATAATTGTGCAAAAGTGTGATGTTTGTAAATGTGTTTTATATGATATAGAAGAACTCATTGGACGCCAATCGGACATTGCCGGACCATCCAGGCAATAACATTTTGGAGCGTACTATGAGTCAACCTAGATGATTTCCTAGGATTAATTTGTTTTGAATTGATTTGATTTGTTAAATTTTCAAATAAATTTTACTAAATTGTTTGCGAATTGTTTCTGAATTTCAGACTTGAAGTTCGAGGAGTTTATTAGTTGGGCATGTGCTGGAAGTGTTTTGATTTGATACGAATTCCTAAATGACTTTGATTCTCAATGAAAGTTGAACACCAGACTTAGGTCCGATGAATGTGAAAACTTTGTCTGAGCATTTGTATAAGATTGTGATATATGACATATTCAGTATTTGATGCATTTCAT
>JAOTIZ010000001.1:21090246-21109435 GCA_027123425.1 Erythroxylum panamense | reverse complement strand
GTATCAATTAATTCCAATTTACTCACTATAATCTACTTGATCAAAAATTCAAGTCATAAGTCTTTCATATTCTAATCATGGCAAAATTCTAACACCTATCATACATGTACTTTCATAAACATGTATTATTTCAACTAGAGTACATTTTGGGGCCTTACAGAGAAAGTTAAGAAGAATACAGATTTTGAATTTGAATTTAGAGAAGATACATTGTGGCCAAAGTAGAGACTATGTGTGTCTAATGTTGATGATTTAAGGAAGGAAATTTTAAAAGAAGCTCATATTGTTGGCCTCCAAATTTTTTTCTTGATGAATAAGCATGATTAAATTAATTATGAGGGTTTTTTTCTTGATGAAAAAGCATGATTAAATTAATTATGAGGTCTTTATGGAATTTTGTGTAGTTAATTATTATGTTAATGTTAGAATGATTATATGATATAGGTTAATTGAATTAAAGTGTTAAGGTTATAGGAATGTTCAAGGGTATTTTTGGTAAGACATTTAAGGTTACAAGAACATAAGCCTATAAGGAACAGTAAAAGTGACTTGTTGGCCTCATTAAGGGTAGAAATGAAAGAAAGAAATGTAGTCTTGCTCTTTAAGAAGGGGAAAAGCGTGAATTGAAGAGAAAAAGAGAGAGTGTCATAAAGAAGAGAGAGAAATACGAAGAGAAGAAAAGGAGAAAAAGAAGAGAAAACAAGCTAGGGTTTCAATTTTGAGGTGGCTCGAGAAGAGAAGAAGGAAGAGGAAGAGAAGAGCTGCCATTTAAGCCAAAGATCTCTTCAATTTGTGAAGAATCAAAAAGAAAATTAAGAAAGACAAGAGAAGCAAGAGTAAGGACATTTTGAGCAAGTCTTTAAGCAAGGAAATCAAGGTGGGTATATGTTTATAATAGAGTAAATAAGCCATTAAATGTTTTTTTTGAATCAAAGAAGTTAAATGATTTTCAACTGCATCATAAATTTTGCATTTATTGCTTTTGAATGATTTGAGAATTTGCAATATGTTGTTATATGAATTGTATGATGATTTATGAAAAAGAATTTGAAAGTGATTTTTGAAAAGATAACATATTTATGAAATCATATTTTCGAAATATCTTATGTTTATGAAAATAAAGTTTTGAAAAAGTGTCAATTTGGGCAATATGTTTACAAGATATGAAATACATATTATGTGGGTTTGGTTTGGTCCATTCTGTTGTCAAATGCACTTCGACTAAAGGCTTCTCCCGCCTGCCCGTTAGTGGCATGGAGCTCCTTCATGAACTCCCATAAGTTCACGGCTACGCAAAAACATTATATGGGATTAGGTTAATACGTTCTATTCACGGCTACACAGGAGCCTTATGGGAAATATGTAGTACATTCTACTTATAGACCTACCAAACCATTCTGATGTGCTTATAATATGTGAATAAGTTTGATGCATTCATGTTTTGTAGTTTGGGATTTTGACTACATGACAAGAATTTGAGAAACATGTGTTTTATGAACTCAATGAGAATTTTCTATGACAAGTGAATGTTTTCAAAGTTTTGCTTATTTTTTTGTTATAAACTGTTACCCACGAGCTTTTAAGCTCATCCCCTTTTCGTCCCATCTTTAGGTGATAGCTAAGAGATCAAGTGATCAAGAGCCTAGGGGAATAGCTCCAAATTTGTTTATTTTATATTTGAGTTGGTTTTAGGAAAGCACAAAGTTAATTGCATTTCAAGTTTATTTTGTTCAAGAATCTTTTGTAATTTGAGATTTTGGGACAATGATATATTGTGGCTTGAAATGCCATTAAAGATTTGTAAAAACTTCATTCTTTTGGTGTTATTGAAATATGAATTGTGTATGGATGATGTGAGTTGAAATTAGATATACGTGAAGAAGTTATTAACTTGAGTTGATGATTTTGAACATGAACAGTTGATATCTATATATATAAAAGATGTTATGAAAAGGAAAGATAGGAATTCTGATTGATTAGATGTAGTTAAATATGATGAGACAAATGAGTTGAGACTTGAGAGTTTAATGAAGTAAATTTGGTAGCTGAATAGTTAAGCTCAAGACATTCCAAGTTTGCATAATGCAAAATTTCAAGTCTTTCATAGAGTTAAATTTCGTGTTCTGACTTTAGAGAAAATATTGTATTGATTTAGCTTGAACTAGCCAAAGTTGTCTTCTAAAAAGTTGTAGCTTATCTTTCTAGCTTTCCAACGGCATATAATATGAAAATTTTGGACATCGGAGTCGAAAGTTATGATCCTTATAAGTGGAGATGCTCAGAAGTATAGACCGTATCTTCTGGTGATGACGTGCATCGTTTGGTGATGACATGTATCGTTTGGTGATGACGTGTATCATCTGGTGATGACATGTATCTTCAGTGCACTGTTCATCTTACACCTTCTAGTCTAATTTTGACCCTATAGATGGTAGAATCTATCTTCAAGGTCTTCATAAAAGCTGTAGATCTTGAAGTTCTCTTTCAAACCATCAAGAATGACCTTGATCCGATATCTCTAGAGAAAGTTATGCTAATTGTAAAACATCTTCTATGTACTATTCATAAACTTCTTCTGGGAATTGTTCATCTTGTATCATCTGGTCCAGTTCTAACCCTTTAGATGACAAAATCTTGCTTTGATGTCTTTATAAAAATTATAGATCCTAAAGTCTTCTTTCAAACCATCCATGAATGACCTTGATCTGATATCTCTAAAGAAAGTTATGCTAATTTTTCCAAAATAGATCTTAGACCGAAGCCTTTCGTCTAGTTTCATCTGACCCTACTGTCTGGTCCAATTTTGATCCTTTAGATTATAAAATCTCATTTTTTTGTCTTCACAAAAGTTGTATATCTATGAGTCCTCTTCAAAACCGTCTAAATAACACCTCAATCTGATATCACTAGAGAAATTTATGACAATTGTTCCAATTCGTCTAACCATTTGTATGGTTTCATCTGACCCTATTGTCTGGTCCAATTTTGACCCTTTAGATGACAAAATCTCGCTTTAATGTCTTCATAAAAGTTGAATATCTAGAATTCCTCTTTGAAATCGTCATAAGATGACCTTAATTTGACACTTATGGAGAAAGGTATGCTAATTGTCCGGAAACAGGTTCAATATGATTGAGGACTAAAACCTTGTTTGATTTCTTTCAACCATTACTTTGTTATCTGACCTCCAAATAAAGTGATTCTTAGACCAATCGATTCCTAATGCATTTCTTTCTACCTCTCTATAAAAGCTTATAGCTTTTGATACTGAATTGAAAAAGATTGATTGAATCAAATTAAAGGGCATCGGATGGAAGAGTATGAATTGGATATTTTATTGAACGTATTTCAGTACTTTGATGGTATCAGAGAATGAAGATGAACTGAGGATGACTAATGAGATTTCCCAAATTATGTTTTGAAGTTGAAGAAATGTGTTTGCTCACATTTTATGATTCTGAATTGGGCTCCGAAACTGGGGTCCAACACATATGGCCACTTATGCAATGCAACATGGTACCCCTAAAATGTATAACACACTAAAACAACATTTATGCTGGCCTGAAATGAAAAAGCAAGTAGCGGAGTTTGTTTCTAAATGTATAACATTTCAGCAGGTTAAGGCTGAGCATCAGGCCCCAGTTGAAAAATTACATTTGTTACCTATTCCAGAATAGAAATGGGAACGAATTACTATGGATTTTATCATGGGATTGCCTAAGACTCCCGAACAGAATGATGTAATATGGGTAGTGGTAGACCGATTAACTAAGTCGTCCCATTTCATACTAGTACAGGAGAACAATACATTAGACCAGTTAGCTCAGAGATATGTGACTGAGATTGTGAGACTGTATGGGGTTTTAGTATCTATTGTATCAGAAAGGGATCCCATATTTACTTTGAGATTCTAGAAGAGCTTACAATCATCTATAGGCATACAGTTGAATTTCAGCACAACATTTCATCCTCAAACAGACAAACAGAGTGAGAGAACTATCAAGACTGTTGAGGATATGCTCAAAGCATGTGTATTGGAGTTTCACGGAGCTTGAGATTAGTACATAGCATTGTTTGAGTTTGCTTATAACAATCATTATCATAGCAGCATGGGGATGGCACCATATGAGGCATTGTATGGTAGAAAATATTGATCGCCTCTATACTGAGATGAGGAAGGTTTGAGAATGATTGAAGGTCCAGAACTGATACATGATACTGTAGAGAAGGTGAAATTGATCAGGAGTCAAATAAAAGCAGCTCAGGATAGACAGAAAAGCTATATGGATCATCATAGAATGGATAGGGAATATAATGTTGGAGACAAAGTGTTTCTGAAAGTGTCGCCTTGGCGTGGTGTGTTGAGATTTGGTAAAAAGAGTAAGTTGAGCCTGAGATACATTGGTCCTTATGAGATTCATGAGAGGATTGGACCTTTAGCATATAAATTAGCTTTACCTAACAAGATATCTCAATTGCATAATGTGTTTCATGTGAGTATGTTAAGAAGATACTGATCTGATCCTACTCATGTATTACCAGCTCAAGATATTGATATCAATAGCAATTTGAGTTATATTCAGGAATCGATCAAGATAGTGGGTTATAAGACAAAGTAGTTGAGAAATAGAGTGACTCCATTAGTGAAAGTTCATTGGAGAAATCACTTGATTGAGGAAGCAATATGGAAAACTGAGAATCATATGAAGTGACATTATCCCCACTTATTTGAATTATCATGTAAGAATTTCGAGGATAAAATTCTTGCTAGGAGAGGAGAGTTGTACCATTCTGTTACCTAAATTAAGATTAAAATGTTGATTATTAGAGACTAATGAGAAATTAGGAAGCATAATTCTTACTTATGCATAATGTGACACACACATACACGACACTATTGATCTTGCACATTACAATTATTTGTGCATGCATTCATTGACATTTTTCAGGTATAATTAATTGTTAAAAATGAAATTAAAATGTGAATTGTGAGCTTTTTGAGCTGAAAATTTATTTGAAGAATAATCTGATTATTTCATATTTTTGGTGAATTTTTATAAAATTTTGACATTTTGGGGTATGAATAATATTAAGTGATTATGATGTGAATTGTTTTTTGATATGTCATGATTTCTGGTATGATTGGATTCCAGTTAGAACATTTGGAAATAAATGTTAGGGATTGGAAAGTTAATAGATTAAAATGTGTATTTGAACTAGGACAAATGCCAAGCGGTAGGATAAATTGATACATGAAAAATTGGGATGATTAAGCCTAAAATTGAGAGACATTTGGCATAGTTAAATGTATTACAAATGGACTAGTAAGTGAATGACAATTGGACCAATTATTATGTGACATGTGGACTGATTTAGTAGGGATAAATGGCAAAATTGAGGATTAGTGGCAGCATACTAGGTTGATACATGGCAAACTTGCTTTATGACAAATGCCTTGGCCAAATGAAAACACCTAACACCTAGTGAAGAAAGTTACAGCAAGGAAACTTCTGCAGTCTTCTCCTTTGTTCTTGATCTTCTTCACCGAAATTCCTTTAGTTCTTTTTTCTCTACAATGTTGTTTAAACCCTAGCTCAGTTTCAACATCAAACCATACATATATCATTCATCAAATTGTCAAGAAATGAGCTCATCTTCACCTTGAGTACGTGATGAATCATGCATGAATGGAGGCTTAGTTAATCTGAAGTTTTGAGCTGAAATTGGAAGCCTAAAAGTAGGTAGCAAATCTGAACTTTATGATATGTTTATTGTTATGAGAATGATGCTTGAATTGGAATGACATAGATGAGATATTGGTGGAGATGTGTGATGGAAAATTATAAACTAGAGAACTTACATTGAATAGACTTTGGTATTTTGATTATATCTTGAATTTTAGATTTCCAAATACATTGATTCTTAATTCAAAATAAATTAGAGACATATGTCTACAACTTCCTAAAGAAGTCAAATGTTAATTCTATCTCTAAGCATTTCAAAATCTGACTGGAAGTAGAGTTGAGAGTTCTGTTACAGATTAAAAACAGTACGAACTGTTTTGGAAGTGCTAATTGAATGTGAATACATTGCCTAAATGATTTTCTGATTTTCAACTAAAAAGTTGAATGGCGGACCTAATCTGATGACTACTGCTACTGTAATTGATACTATGACTGATATACTGTTATATCACATGCAAATGAAAGTGATTGAATTTTATGAATGAATTGTGGCATACACTTCATTTCAATGCATGTAATAAAAAAGGAGTTATGACTGATGTTGCTACTACTACTGTTACTAATAAGAGCTTTAAGCTCCCGCATATGTGGTTCGAGCCTATGACTTACTGTGATCAATTAGTCACTGACTGACTGACTGAGCTCAATAATTCAGGATACTGTAAAAGCACACAGTCATAACAATATCAAAATGAATGTGAGTCTTATACATATCGCATCCGCATACCAATTTGAATTCATTGAATGATTTGCAAAGCTATGTGAAAGTCATTATATGATTGAACTGTTTAACTGAGAAATGATTTATCTGTGATAGTATTTGATACTTGTCAAGTGGATTTGAACTATATGATTATATACTATTATTGATCTTGTTTTATGACATGAGTGAACCATTGAGGATGGTTACTCTACTGAGTTCGCAAAATTCATCAAAATTGTACCGTTGCTTTTCAGGTTCAAGAGAGACGACCTAGCTTCTAAGACTCCATAGAAGCATATTTTGTACAACTGTTACAGTCAAATTTGGCTAAAAGATCAGTTAGCTAGGATTGAGGACATAGTTGTTTCTTTCGAGTTTATAGTATTTGATGTGCACTGAGTTGTTTATGTTCATAGGACAATGTTGTATAAACATGGATGATATTGCATTATATGAAACAATGTAAATTATGGTTTTTGATGTAATATGATAACATTTTGGATTTTAGCAATTGTGTAATTGATGGTTTAGTTTATGATGCCATGTTATGAACAATGAAGGTGAAATAGTTAACAAGTCATTTCTGTTAAGTGTATCCGATGGATGCACGTGCAGATGTCAGATGGGAATGGGGTGTTACATCTTGACTCTAAACTTTGAACATAACTCTAATCCAAGATATGGATGATGCTAAAGAGGTGATCACAAAATGCTCTTCTGATGTAGATCGACTGTTGGACCCAGAGGATGCCATCCACTCCAACCTTAATTTGATAGGGTGGCGTGAATGGGGTAAGACGCAAAATGCGCTTACCCTATTTTTGTCATATGATACATTTTGTTTGTAGGTTTTCTTTATCTAAAGATGTTGTTGTGCTAAAACGTCATCGTTTGTAGCTTGTGTAAAGCTCTTGGCTAAACGCTATTTTCAGTTCTTTAATTTTGCAAAAAAAAATCAATTGTCAAGAAGGACTACTATTCACTCCTAGATCACTTCCGAAATCCATTACTTACGAATCCCCGTAAAAGCATAAAAAGCAACTTAATAGTAAAGAGTTTGAAGATAAAAGACATAAGGGAATTTGTTTTTGATGTAATGACAAATATGCCCTTGGTCAAAAGTGTAAGATGAAATAATAGAGCAGGTTTCTTGTAGAATATGAAGTAGAATCAATATCAACAAGGAAACTAGAAGAATCTCCAATCTTATCTCTAGAAGCTTTGGCAAGGATTTCTTTAGGTGATTTCAAATAGATGAGGATCTTGGGGATGCATAGAGGGAACCAATAAACATTTGTATTGACAATGGATGTATACATAACTTTGTAGATATCGTTTTGATTCAAAAGTGTACTTATGAATACTTTGAAGCGAAGGACCTCAAAATGAGAATAGGAGGTGACTTACAATTGATTTGTGAAGGACTATGTAAGAGCCTGAATGGCAACTTCAAAGGATAAATTTCTCTTTCAATGCACTGGTATTACATCTAGGGGATACTACTTAGTCCTTAGGTTTTAGTAGCTATTCACTCTTAACGATATCCTACATAACTTTGTCAAACAAACCATGGAATTTTACTCAGTGTAAAAGGCATATTCAACTTAAGAAAGACAATATTAGCCAACTTGAGTTTGTAACTCCTAAGAAGTTTGCAAGGTTATTGTATAAAACTTAGTTTAATAGTCAACTTTGTAGTTAAGGCTTATATATCCTATAAAGCAAAAATTTTAGGAACTGACTATAGAGAACAATTCCTTTAAGGAAGAAAATCAGTTTAAAATGGATTAAACTTTACCATTATTTGTTGAACTAAAAGGATTGTCTCTACTAGGGCCACATTATCACAAATTCCTCTAAAAGGAGTACAATCTATCAATGGTAGGCCCTATAAGTATAGAATTTTACAAAAGAATGTCATTGAGGAATTAATTTAAGACCTCCTATAGTAAGGAGTCATCCAACACAGCCACAACCCTTTCTCTTAATCTCAAGTGTTGGTGGATGATTCTTAGCATTTGTGTGTGGATTTCAAGGAGTTAAATAAGAACATTATTGATGACAAAATCCACATAACAATCATTGAAGTACTTCTGGATGAACTATATGAAGTAGTTTGGTTCTCCAAGTTAGACCTAAGCTCTAATTATCTTCATATCTGTATACACTATACAATTATCTATAAAACAACCTTTAGGACATATGAAGGGTATTATGCATTCCTTGTGATGCCCTTTAGGTTGACTAATGCTCCTTTCACCTTCTACAATTTAATGAATGATTTGTTTAGGAAGCATCATAGGTGGTTTATATTGATTTTTTAATGATACACTTGTATAGAGAAAAATATTCAAAGATCATATGGAACATCTCAAGGTAGGTTTGGGGCTTTTGATTCATAATCTTCTCCTACTTAAAGGACATAACTGCAACTTCGGTGCTTCACAAGTGGAATATTTAGGATATGTAATATCAGTTTGTAGAGTTTTTGCAGATATAAAAAAGATATAATCCATTTCCAAATGGCCAAGTACTTTAAATGTGATCGAATTAAGAGGCTTATCGGATCTAGCTGGATATCTTAGATTTATCATGCATTTTGTCATTTTAAGTAAATCTTTGATAGAGTTACTTTAAAAAAGCACTTTTAAATGGATTGACAAGGAGGAAGCATCCTTAGTACTTAAAGAAAGCCCTTATGATTGCACCAGTCCTCGTATTGCAAAATTTCTCTAAACCATTCTCCATTGAAGTTGGTGCATATGGAAACAAGTTGGGAGTAGTACCAAGTCAAGAAGGACATCCCTTATTTGTCACAAATAAAACTTTAAAAATTAAACATCAAATTTTATCCAATTATGAGAATGAGTTCCTAGCAATAATCATAGCTATCAAGTATTAGCATCAATACTTGAATGAAAAAGCCTTTACTGTTAACATAGATAACAAAAGTTTAAAGTTCCTATTAGAGTCGTAAATGGATACACTTAAAAAAGGTTTCCTAAGTTGTTAAGATATGATTTTAAAATTAGATATAAAAGTAGCTAAAAATATCTAATTGATGCCCTCTTTCGAGTCTCAAGAGTGCAACTCTTTACCTTGATCCTATAGCAAATTCAAACACATCTACAAGAAGAAATAAAAGGAAGTTAAGACAAGGACCATATTGTCCAAAATTTTATCAAGAAACTATCAGAAGGCAATCTGATCAATGGTTCCTATGAATGGACAAAACGAATTTTGAGATGAATAAGAAGGATGGTGGTAGGGTATAAAATTGATCCTAAGACCAAAATTATGTCTATGATGTATGAAAGTTTAGTTAAGGGACATTTAGGAGTGTTTTGAGGACTATCAAAAAGTTGTAGTCTTTATTTCATTAAAAGGGATTTCAAATGGGTGTCTAGAATTACACTTGAAATTGTTAAGTTTGCCAAACTAATAAGTACAAAATTTTTCTAAGCATGATAGATTAACATTCATATAGATTTTGTTGAGGGATTGCTAACCTCTAATTATTGTTTAGTGATATTAGTGGTGATTGATATATTTAGCAAATATGCATACTTCCTTGCTCTCAAACACCTTATATGGCTAAAATGGTGATCGATGCTTTCTTCTCTAACATATTTAAACTACATAAAATATTAAATACTATAACCCCTATTCTTAAGTTAGTTTTGATAGGAGTTCTACAAATTATAAATAGTAGGCCTTCAGTTTTCTTTTGTTTATCATCCTTAGTAAGATAGATAAGCTGAAGTTCTAGTTAATCTTTAGAGACCTATCTAATGTGTATGACAGGAGACCTTCCCCATAAATGGTTTCAATGGTTTCCCTTAATGGAATGGTATTATAACCACACCCACGATTTAGTCATTAACACCACTTTGTTTAAGGTTAAGTATGGTTATCCTCTACCTATCTATTTTCCTTACTTTACTAAGGGCTCTAAGTTAGTGGCAGTGGATAATCTATTATTAAAAAAAAGGGAAACAACCATTCAAATGGTAAATTTTCATTTATTAAGAGCACAAGAAAGGATAAGGAAACAAACGAACAAAGAAAGAGTTGATAAGGTTTTTCATATTAACAAAAAAAAATATTTCTGAAGATCTAAGCCTATATATGAGGGATATTAGCTAAAAAGGCTAACTAAAAGTTATTTCCTCAAATTCATTGGATCTTTTAAGATAATTAATAAGGTTGGATAGGTTGCCTATAAGCATGAATTTCTCTTTAGATCTTTCTTACACATTACTTTCTACTTATGTCAATTGAAGAAATACATCACTTTTACTATTAAGGTTTTCCTTAAAATTCCTCAAAAACTGTATATGAAAATAAAAGTTTCCTGTAACTATTTTAAGGAAGAGAATGATCAAGAAACATAACAAGCACACTAAATGAAATGGTATGGACCACATAAACACATCACTTAAGAGAGTTTTTACTCTATTTACAATAACATTATCCTAATCTTTAAAGAGGGTAACATCATTATAAATAAAACAAAGGAAAAATAAGAAGAAGAATAGGACGTCATCTTTAATTTTATCTAAAATGTTATTGTATCACTTAATGAATAAAGACACATGCTGAGAGGAAAATAGTGCTATTATTGTCTTCTCTTTTGTTGATACTAATGTAACTATTCTTAATAGGCATATACATTATGAAACATACAACCAAAATATATCTGAGAGAAATAGTCTTCTTCTCTCTCTTCTCTTGTGTCACCTGCTTCCTTTTGCTCATCTTTTCTTGTTGCTAGTTTTAATAATGAAGGAACGTGCATAGTGGAAGTAGTTTGAAGCATATATTGTTGAGAAATCGGGCTAAGATCCAATCTCGTGCGTAGTGGAATAATTAAAAAACTTTTTCATATTTAATTTTTTGAAATTCAAGATCACTTAAATTCTATAAAATGATTAACAGTTATGTCATAATAAAGCATAAATCTTAATTCATAGTTTATTCTAAAGCTTGATCATATTCTTATAGTATCCCTTAAACCATTTCCAAAACTCGCTCATGTCAACTACCGTAGTTACATAAATGTTTGACCTTTAACGATATCTACAGAACAAGTTAAGAGAACTCTACAACTATTACAAGGAGGGTTAGGCAAAGAGTGTTAGCTCCCTTAGAGCTTAAGCTTATTATAATAGATTTTGGACATTTTAGTAATTTATTTGAAATTAAATTATGATTTTAGTTAAAATTTAATTATAATTATAAATAATTCAAATTAAATAACAATTATGCTCAAATAAGACCCAATATCTAATATTGATCCTTTTTTTATTAAATATCTTATATTTAATCATAAACTTTCTCAAACTTAACAATATAACTTGATTAAAATATTTATTCTCTTTAACTCATTCTTTATGTGCAACCTGTTAAGTTTCCAAATATATTGGCAGTAGATACAAATTATAACTCTAAATCATATTTGGAATTAGACAAGTTAAATTTATTTAATTTATCTTTAATGTTTTAATTAAATAATTTATATTCACAAATTAAAATTGACATCTAACAATTCATCATAACTATCTAAATATTTAAGAATGTTAATGTGGTTTTTACTAACCCTTCTGTACATGATTTTCCTATAATTCAATCCTTTAATCTTATAATATTTCGATTAGACATAAAGTATAGAATTAATGTCTACTCTATTTTGAGTCAAATCATATTAGTTCTTCACCATTAATTAATGATTTAATTAATAACATTTATAAACTATTTTCAAAATGTTATTTCATTTTAGTCAAGAATTTCTCGAATCAATATTCAATCTATTGATTCAGTTTTAATAGAACAATGACTGAGAGCAATTTTGAAATAAAACATAAATATAAATCTCATAATTATAATCTTGTTTATAATTTCATTTACAATGTATATTTATCTTATAGTCTTTATCATATACATCTAAGTATGTATAAAATAAATAATGTCTTTAAATTATTCTGTTACTAAAATACAACTAAACGATTAATTTGTAGCGCATAAACCAACACCTATAACTTTGATTCTTGACCAACAGAGGTAATCCAATCCACAGCCGGTGGTAGACTCTCTGGATAGTCCAACAATCCATGAAACTATTGCTTTCACTTTAGCAAAGAAATTACGACCTGGGAATTGGGACATACGAGCTGATGCTACAACCCACGTACTGGTTTTGAATTGAAATTGGTTAATGTGTTAAGAAATCAAGAGCAATTGTCTTTGACATAGCTCAAGCTTGACATTCTAATCCTTCAAGCAAAATCCACCTTGGAATTTGCACCAGATCATAGGAAGATAGAAGAACACAACCACAAAGGGTGGACATAGAATAAGTAGATAATAAGCTAAATAACACAAGAACGAACATACATGGTCATAGTTACTAATCATAGCCGACAAAAACTCTACTTCTAACTTTTAAGTTCCTGCACATTGCAACAAAAGCTGCAACAACTAACAACTTCCACTACTCTTTTTTTGTCTTTTTTTTCTGGGTGGGGGTTGCGTGCTAACTTCCCTCCACTTAATAGATTTAGCATCCAGATGTAATCCAATCTAGTTGTGAGAACTAAACATTAAGAGCTACAGTCATCCATGAAATCCAAAAGATTGCTACAATAAAAAGTAAAGAGGTATAACAGAAACCACTTCAGCTGATGAATAAATAGTACAGGAAATTCAGCAGCTAACAGTTGAAGGAGCTGGCTGCTGTGGAGCATCACTTGGCCCAATTTGGTTAACTTTACCATTTTCTGCAATTCCATCAGCAGTAGTCGTGTTACACGCACCGTCATTTTCTCCTACTTCCAATTTGTCTCTGATCTCTTCCTGGGTAGCACCAACTTCCCCATTAGAATTATCTTGCTGTGCACCCCTGTTCTCTTTCTCCACCTCAGTTGTTGGCACCAAGAATACATCCTTCTTATTTCCACTCTCAGCCACTTCAACAGAGCCAGTTTCTTCAGCAAGTTCGAGCTTCAGTCCTGCTTCAATATTTTCTTGCTTTTCAACTTCCATTTGATGCTTCTTTTCCTCAGAATAAACATCCCCTTTTCCTTCATCAACATCCTTGGTACTGTTTTCTTGAGCAACATCCCTGACCCTATCTGAACCCTTTTGTTCTTCTTTTGAGGTGTTTTCCATGATGGTATCTCCATGTTCCTTCCCTTCAGCAGGTTCCTTATCTACTTTCTTATCCTGATTTCCATTGGTTACATCACCTTTCTCTGCCTCTGCATTTTGCTTCTCACTTTCCTCAACATCTTTCATTTGAATATCTTTTTCACTCTCAGTCTGATCAGGAGCAGATTCCACTTCTTTATTGTCCTTCTTCGAGCCTGATGATTTCCGGGCACGTTTCTTTGGAGTCTCCTTCTCTGGCGTTAGAGTAGCCTTTGCCTTCTCACTGATTCTTGCTGATCTCCTTGGGGTCTCACCTGTACCCCAATCAAACTCTGATATTGCTGGATTTCCAGGATTTGCTTTTAGGTACTGCTCTAATTGTTTCCTGGTACTAATCTCTTCACCAGTTGGAGCAATGAAAGTGATTTCACTCTTCCTTGGTGTTCCTCCACTCTTGGGATAGAACTGCATAAGTATAGAAGAATGTATCAAACAATGAGAGTTATCCATATTAACGACAACAAATGATGCCTTGAAGCGTTCATATGGAATAATAAGAACCTTTCAAGTAACTGAAGCCCATAAAAATTAAGATTATAGAATAAAACAAATAATGGAAGTTAAGATTGTAATGTTTTCCACTTAGGCATGGATACATGGCGAGTCCTAAGTATAACATCTAACAAGCAACTGTCAAATATTCGAGGTGATTTGTAGCAAGGATAATGTAATTATTACATTAACTCACATCACTTTCACTGCCTTTCAAATAGACAATTGCTACAGTAACAATTAGAAATAAAGACAACATGAAACTTAGATCCAACAAATCGTGCGGACCCCTTTGGGATAAGGCAGGAAAAAAAATAAAAATAACAAGAGACCGTGGAGAAGCAATCTGGAGGTCTAGCAAGATGAGAAATGATAAAAGTATGATCCAGCACATATAAAAACTGTAATTCAAGCACAAATCAAGAGCACTAGTATGCTTTAACTAATTGATCGTGATAATTAACAGAAAAGTAAAGAGAGAAAAGCTTGAGAACAGGGCAGTCTATTGACAAGCTAAACATCAGTTAAAAATGCTATAACAACAAAGAGAGAAGAGAAGGAGAATGACAAAAAGATAACTAAATTTTCCAAATTTCTTCACCAAAAATGTAAAGCCAAAAAATCTAGATTAAAATCACTAAGAGTATATCATTTTTAGAAAGTAAGATGGCCAGTATAAAGTTAAGAGTACAGGCATATGGTAGTCTATAGAACTGATAGTCTGAGCAATAAGAAGCAGTGCTGAGATCATGGTTGGAAAAGTATACAAAAATCTGGACTTCTTGATAGTAAGAAGATAAGCCCTCCTAACCATTAAGGTTTTGTTATGTATTCCAACATCAACTATTGAACAAAATGGAAAAGATATTTTCCTACAAAAACCGTACAAGACAACTAATTCTCTGAAATCAGAACCATCATTGCTGTAATTGAAATGTCAAAGACCAATCAAAAGTCATCTTGATGGTGCAAGACATACCCCAAATTGCAGTAGCTAAGCTAATTTATCATTAATTATGTTAGTAACAATAAGTGTTTCACAGGCCCAACATTAAACCGACAAAGAGATATGCCAACGTTGGCTATTGTCCATTACCACATAATAAAAGCCAGCTTTATGGTTTACCCTTTAACATTTTGCAAAAATCATGTATAAAATGATCTGCCTGATGCAACACAGGGCCTGAATTGATGACTAACATCGAACAAACTTCTGTCTTTTTTTACAGATCCAATTTAAGAAGAATAGGTATATGCTATCCAGGGCTACAATTTGGGCATAAAGTGTTGAATTGACAAGCCCTACGAAAATTTATGTTCTTCTCAAATTTTCAAATTGTCTACCTCACATTAATTACTTAACAAAACAATGCATTCACGACATATGTAAAAGGCACAAGTATTAAGCATCAATGTTTTAGTCACAAGTCAGGCTGCAACTAACTCACAAAAATATCCCACAGAAACAGACCCAGTACCGTGACAGCTCTATTATCACAGAATAAAACTGGGAAATATGTCATGCATTCATAGGAATTCTTGCTTCTTTCTGAAGCAAGTAGCACTACTCCAGGAGAAACAGAATCTTCGGCTTGTTTTTGAAAGCAAATGAGAAGGTCCTTATCATAAAGGAGTTCATAATTGAACTACATGATAAACAGAGGATATATTCTTAATTACAATAAGTGAGCATAACCCGAACTATAATTACCACTACCATGTAAAAGGTAATAAAATAGATCCAGAAAACACTCTCTTCAGAAAATTGACACCTCTATGCCCAAACCCTAATCAAATAATTTAAGAAAAATAACAAAGGACACCACCAAATTCCAACCACAAAACAGCAAAGAAGAGTTCAACCTGATTAAGCAAACCCTCAACCAAAATTCAAAACTGTACAACATGACCACAAGAATAAATTCCCTGAAAATATTCAAGCAAGATGCAAGACGCAACAAGCCATGAACACAAAATGAACTCTTAATAAGAAAGCTTAAACCTTTACAACGAAAACGGAAATAAGGAAAAAGGTTACCATTTTCTTCCACGCAGAAGGAGCTGACAGCTCAATGGAAAAAACTTCTTCCTTGGTCTCCATTACAGCACCTGCAGAAAACACAAGCAAACCAAACCCTTAAAGGAAACAAAGAAAAATCACTTCTTTCTCCGTCTCTCTCGTGTTTGTGTGTGTTTGAGGTGTGTGGTAGCAAGAGGGGCATACAAACCGCTGAAAGTTATTCGGGGATATGTTTGTTGTTGCTGTGACTTCTCGAAGTAGTTGTTAGTTGCTCTCTCATTCACTTCTTTTCTTTGTTAAATATCTGCAGAAACTGTCACATTAATGTCCTAATCCTACGGGGTTTCGATAGGTTCACCCAATAGGGTACAGAAGACACCAAAACCTCGTGAGAACCCAATCCAAGACCTTCACGTGTCCCTAAAGCAGTTCTGTTCTGTTCTAAAATGAACGCCTCCTCTTCTCTGCCCTGGAGATGCTTTATTACGACACGTGTCAAACATTTTGCATTGCGTCGGGGGCTTTCATTTTAGCTAATAATAATTAAAAGAAATATCAAATAAGAGAATGATAAATACTAAGAAAAAGAAACTGGTGGATTTGCATAGCATAAGCAGAAGTAACTTTACGTAACTTTGGTCCCTTTTGACCAATCAAGTTACCGTATCAAGCCATTAATTACTTATCGTGTTGAGAACAAATGAACATTTATTATATATTAGCCTTCTTCATATAACAGAAATTTAAATTTCATATTATTCAAATTGCAGGAGCAAACAGCCGACACAAAGCTTTGCGAAAACCATAATCCACTATTACATCCCTTATTGTGCTTTTGAAGAAAAAAAAGAAAATTAAAGATATTTTAGGTGTAAAAACAGGAAAAAAAGACGAGAGGAAGCAAGATAAGGCAGTCGGTGACGTGAAAAATAAAAGCAGAATGGATAAAGGATTTCGGGTCCGAACGGAACGCGATGGCGTTATGCTTACGCATATGCTCTTTGATTCAAGATATTTGATTCTTTTCATCGGTCAACCTTTCTTTCTGCAGCTGTACCAGATTGGGCTTCTGTTCCTGGGATGGCCACATCTTTTGCTCCTGGGCTTCTTTTCCCATTTCTTGACCTTTTTCACTGCTTCCTATTATACATTATGGCCTAAAATTTAAAAAAAAAATGGCTGATGCCGTTTTGGAAATTGTAGCCCCTTCGTTTTTAGCTCAAATATTTAAAATTAATTAAAGTTCCTATATCCCAAGTATATAGCTCCAAGGACGGAGCCACAGTAGGAGCATTTATAAATTTTAAATTTTAAATTAAAATTTTATTTAAAAAATTAAAATTTTGCCCCCATTAATTTAATTGGTGACAAAAAAATAATAAAAAATTATAGATATATTAAGATATCAAATAAAAATTAAAATATGAGCCCATCTATTTTTATTAAGATTACTATTATTGGACCCATGATTTTTTTTTAATGAAAGCCTACAAATAGATAGATAAAAACTGCATGCTTGACATTTTTTATTCAGATTTTCTACCCTTTTGGCTTCTTCATCACATTACTTTTTATCTTTTTGACTTTTTCTTCCCCTAACAACACAAGGACTACGACACTTAAAGCAAAAAACAATAATTTATATTGAACGTGGTTCTGCCGGATTCTGGCGGAACTGTGCGTTGCCGTTTGGATCCATGGGATCGATGGCTTCTCGTCGAGCTTCTGTGTTGGAGTACCTGTAAAACAAATAAGGCACGTCGGAGGTTGGTTCCCGATTAACCCCTCCGACGCTCAAGTAAGTTTTCTGATGAAGGTGAGGTAGCCGAAAGGCAAAGATTGCTAGGGTTATGAGTTGCGTACCTTCGTTACGGCCAAGCTATACCTTATATAGTACATGTGCTAGGTTTACGAGTTCACGTCTGCATGGGACCCTTTCACATGCGGATGGGCTGAGGAGAGTGTGGATCGGGCTTGGGCTTGACATAGCCATTGGGTATGAGACTGATCTTTGAAGTATGGACCGATCGGCCCATGGGACATTTTGACTGGGCTCGGGCCCTGCACGACCGACCCGACCAGAACGCAATTGTGGAAAGGATTCCCCCACAGGGTCACCCCATTCTACTGCTGATAGGTAAATTCTCAATTCTTTTCTATGAAAAAATGTGTAGTACATATAATTTAGAGATGGGTTCTTGTAAGTTGTAATAGGTTATTTTGTAGGTATCCGTATCTGGGATATTTGAACAACCAATGTAGTATCATCAAACAATAGGGTCTAAAAAGGCGCCAATAAGGCCATGTTTTTTATTGAAGCATACAAAATCCTCCGTAACCTTGCTCACCAGGTCCTCAAGGATTTGGATGTTGACTTCCAAAGCTAGATGTGTCTTTTACCGCTTTGATAAGCCTATCTATACTCCTTTTTAAGTCTTCAGCTAGTTTGTTTAGTCACTTTTGATGAAACATTTACTCTTTTAGTTTTTGATATATGTTTTTAGGGCGCAGCGTAATGTCAGACGATGCGGAGATGATAAACTTGCTTTTATATATGTCTTTTCTTTAATGTACATAATTAGAATAAACTTGCTAC
The DNA here is from genome assembly GCA_027123425.1 of Erythroxylum panamense. NCBI lineage: Eukaryota > Viridiplantae > Streptophyta > Magnoliopsida > Malpighiales > Erythroxylaceae > Erythroxylum > Erythroxylum panamense. Next base: position 21,090,674 of record JAOTIZ010000001.1, on the reverse strand, counting down.
TTGCTAAACTTGTTATACTAAATAATTGTCCGTGTCTTTACTTGTATAATGTACAAATCCTGATACTCTTGCAAGTGAGATCCCATAATTTCATGAGTAATGATTTTATTTTTATAAATTTTCACTTCAAATTCTTATTTTTAGTTGTGAGAAGCGAGCACGAAATAAAGCGAGTATTTCTATACAAAATGTTTAGATATTAAAATTTTGAGCTAGATATGAATCATTTTTATATTAAATAAAAAATTATGAAAAACATAGAAATAGAAAACGAAGAAAATGTACAAATGTTTATAAATTTTAAATATAAATTTATAAAAAAATGATTTGCTTATTCACATGACTATAATGGGTATGTTTATGTAACAAGATAAATTGCTTGTTCATTTTTATAAATTTATATTTTAAAAGAAGGACGGTTCATGTAG
>JAOTIZ010000001.1:21052833-21064022 GCA_027123425.1 Erythroxylum panamense | reverse complement strand
ATTATTTATATGTAAAATATTTAAAAATTATTGTTATTTCAAATTAATTATCATTATTATTTATTATTAAGATTTTTAAAAACATGGTTGATGTAAACAGTAAACTAGTAAAGTATACAGTACAACTATATAATATATCAATATAGACTATTTGACAATTTTTAAAAATTTTAGGAACTATTTTATAAATTTAAAAAATTTCTCACCCAGTACCGACCGATACTGATATAGTTCCATTTTAGAGCTCAATCCGGTATCAAACCCGATACGATATTCATAACATTGACTAAAACACTTTGTGGATAACTAAAAAAACAAATCTAACTTTTATCAACTGTACACTTAACAATAATAAAAGTCAGTCTTATTTACATTCTCTCCTTTTCAATCTCGAAAACTTCAGTACATACGCCACTAAGGCAAGTCAGAGCTGTATCTCCCTCTTTCTCTACGGCTCGGAAGTCATCACTCAATCCAACACCGAGGTAAGAAAAAAGAGTAGAAAAAGAACTACTTTTATGTGGTGCAATAACACTACTCAGTTCATATTAGAAAAGTGGCACTAAAATCCTTGGAATTGACATTAAGAAGTTGCAGCTATAGCAGGATAGTGAGGTTGATGCTCATCAAAAAGAGTTGGTGGAGTTCGATCGTCGGGATCAGTTTTATGCTTGGGATGTTCATTTTCTTCTTCTTCTTCTTCTTCTAAATTCCTTGGAATTAACATTAAGAAGCTGCAGCCATAGCAGGATAGTGAGGATATGATGCTCATCAAAAACAGTTGGAGTTCGATTGTCGGGATCAGTTTTATGCTTGGGATCTTCATTTTCTTCTTCTTCTAAATTCCTTGGAATTGACATCAAGAAGCTGCAGCTATAGCTGGATAATGAGGATGGTGCTCATCAAAAAGAGTTGGCGGAGTTTTATCGGGATCAGTTTTCTGCTTGGGATCTTCATCTTCTTCTTCTTCTTCTTCTTCTTCTTCTTCTTCTTCTTCTTCTTCTTCTTCTGCAGCATCCCACAGAAATCTAGCATATGAAGCCAGAACATAGCTGCAAGCACAAATTAAAAGGGAAAACCTCAGTCAATTCACTCTAGCAAATTTCTTACATTTCCAATTTTGAGAAGATGTAAATTAAAAGGTTCTACCTATGTCATGCTCAACTTAATGATCCTGTTAAGCAGTTACCAGGAATTAAGCTTTGCTAGAAAGGAATTGAGCTCATCAGAAAATGCACTTAATCTTGATGTTCTCATTTACATCGGAAATTTTGTGAGATTCATTATTACATGAATTAACTTAAGATAATAGGACACGAACCGAACAGAACAACAATTTAATTGGACAACAAGAACACCTAAACTCAAATCTACTGAAAAGGACAGAACAAGAAACAGAATAAGGATGCTCGATCAATTATGGAAACATGATACCGTACCAATCATCTGGGTCAGTTTTTACAGCTTGATCAAAGTAACTCTCAGCTCGTTGAGCATCCTTCTGTGATTCCCATATGAGATCAGCATAAAGCGACAAAGTGTGTCCATCATTTGGATTAGCCAATATTGCTCTCCCAAAGAACTCCTCTGCTTTAGCTAAATCTCCTTGAACCTATATTAAGAAGGCCAACGAATTTTCAATGAGTGCTAGATTACGATCGTATGAGTTGAAAAGGTTATCTAAACTACTCAGTGATCTGTGAAAATTTGGTTGATCAACTTCTAACCAGTAATTAGTAAGGTTGTCAGGTTAATCAAACTTTTAATATGACAATCGTGCAACTGAGATGATAAAACTTGCAAATACATATAGTCAGCGACAAGAAAGTTGATGCTTTTTGGTGGCTAAGATCTTCATACCTCTTTCAAGAACTTGGCATAGTTTCCAAGTAAAAGTGCGTTGTCAGGGTTTGCTTCAATCATTTTCTGGTAATATGCATCCGTACTATCACGCCTGTACAACTCTGATTCATCGCCACCAAAACGACCACCACGGTTCGATCCTCTGCCACCAATTCCACTTCCAGTTCCATCGTCTATCAGTGTTTGCAGTGCACAGCCTTCCCCTTCATCAGCTTTCTTTACCACCTTCTCCGCCAACCCTGAACTTGAAAGCAATCTTTGGATCCTCGAACTAGGAATTTCTTCATTTTCTTCATTTTCTTCATCATCATCGTGTTTCTCTGATTCCTGTTTGTTGCTATGAGGTGGGAGCACATGTCTGTTCTTCTTGGTGCTTTGGAAGCGGTTTTCTTGCAAGGCTTGGTAGGTGGCTTTTTTGGTTGGCTCATCAAAGGAAGGTAGAGACTGTAAGCATCTGGTTAAGGATATTGATTTGGTTCTCTGGATGGCTTGGAAATCTGGCTCAGGAGAGGAGTCTTTAGAGTGAGGAAGCCATGAGTTTAAGATTGGCGTTGATGAACTCCTTAGGAGCATGTTTGAGATTGGTGTTGATGAACTCCTTAGGAGCATGCTTGTTATAGCAACTGACCTTGAAGAGACCAATATCGAAAGCACTTGGAATATTTTTAGGAAAAGTGACTTCCAGTACAGCTATGTACGCGACTAATCATCCTACATATTCACACCGTCTAGGTTTCCAAAAGTACATATGAGAGACAGGGTCAAAGAACATTAGAAGATAATTAGGCAAAATAGTACCTTCACAGTCGTTGAGAAGTAGAAGAAGAGACGAAGTATGTTTCTATAGTAACAGCAAGTTGAAAGAAACGGCACATGATGAAATCTGAGCCGCTGATTAACTAAAAGACAAAAGATCATTAAAATATTACATGATGTTGCTGTTGCTAGTGAGGTGTCCAAATTACAATAGAGCTGACGGAATTTGAGGGATAAACACGTTGATATCCGGCCATGTGACGCAGGGCCACCGAGACCAAACTAATTATTTATCACTTTAAAACAATGGGCTGTCTCCATGTCTTTACTTGTATTGCTGAGTGGGCCACCAAACCGAAGGGACATTACTGTCAATCTCAGCTCCCAATCCCATGTTAGCACCTACTTGAAGATGCTTGAGGTAAAAGTTGGGTTGTTTTTTTATCCTCTCACTGTGTGTCGTGTGGGCCGCAAATGAGAACAGACCGTCATAGGTGTTATACGGCAAAAGCTGTTTTGGATTGAAGCGATACGACTTTGGATCGACTTTGATCCTATGGGCATTATCGGTTAACCAGTGTACGGCCAAGCCGCTAAAATATATACCCAAAAAGATGTACCTGCTAATGGTTTTCTAAGTTGGTATGTAAATCTGGGAATGGTATTAAAGTGCATAGGAACTTTCTAATTTTAATTTAAGCCTTATAGCCAACCGTTTTAGTTGTAATTTAATAATAATTAGACGTTTTTATTTTGTACATTTTTATATGTATATAATAAAATTTATGAGATAATTATATATTGCAAATGAAATTATATTGAGATTATAATTATGATATTCATATTATATTTATGTATTATTTCTAAATTGTTCCTAATCATTATTCTATTAAAATTGGACATTAATAGAATACAAAAAGATTAGCACACGTTGTTTTTCTTTATAAAGGAAGTAGTCAATCTCATAGATTAAAGTATAGAGATATTTCAACAAATGTTTGAGTATTTGTTAGAGAACACGTTTACTGAATAGACTTGATATGAGAAGTTCATTTAGAACATTACTTATATCTCTATGTAATTTTTATTGTGATAATTATATAAGTGATCCTTTAACTTGAGATTATCAATATTATCTTGTATGAAGATTGCTATATTTTAATATTATTTATGATTTATTTAATCATGAATCATTTAATCGATAGTCATTAGATGTGGCATGAACTATATGGACATAATTGAGTGATCAAGATATGATTCATCACCTTAAAGTAATTAGGAAGAATATTTTGTTGTTCTCAATTAGTATTTGATTCAAGAAATCATTAAACAAGGTGAAATGACACTTTGTAAATAGTTTATAAATGTCATTAATTGAATTGATAGTTAATGGTAGAGAACTAATATGATTATACGCAAAATAGAGTAGACATTAATTCCATGCGCTATGTCTAATCGGAACATTGTATAATGAAATGATTGAATTATATGGAAAAAAAATCATGTACGAAAAGGTTAGTCAAAACTATTTTGATATTCCTAAATATTTGAGTAGTCATGATGCATTGCTAAACGTCAATTGTGATTTATAATTATAAATTGTTTAATTGGAGAATTAAAGATAAATTAAAGTAATTTTTAATTTATCTAATTATAGTTATAAATTATAATTAGAATTTATAATCATTGCCAACATATTTGAGGACCTAATGGGTCTCACATATAGAATGAATTGAAGAGAGCAAAGATAATTTAATCAAATTGGACTTTATTGTAAAGTGTGAGAATCTTTATAATTAAATATGAGATATTTAATAAATAAAGATCAATATGAGATATTGAATTTTATTTAGATATAATTAGTATTTAATTAGAATTACAAATAATTCTAATTAAAGTTTAATTGAAATTAGAATTTAATTTCAATTAAATTACCAAAACGTTCATAACCTATTATAAATAGGTTTAAGCTCTACATAGCTAGTACTTCTTGCTTAATCCTCTTTGTTAGAGTTATAGAATTCTCTCAACCTATATTGTTGATACCGTTAGAGGCTAGACACTTGTGCGGCTACAATAGTTGAGACGAACCAGTTTCAAATACGATTCGGAGAATACAACAAGATAAAGATCAAGCTTCGAAATAAGGTACGAATTAAATTTTCGCTTTATTATGATTTGTGTTAATCATTTTATAGACTTGAAAAGATCTTATTTTTTGGGAAATCAAAAGTTGCGAAAATGTTTTGTAAATATTCTGTTGCGATTGGGATCGGATCCTGACGCAAAACTAAGCAACTATGGTATACTAAAATAAATTTGGAATCTGTTAGATTCATTCACATGTACAATAACTAGTTTTGTAACAAACTTTTAGCTAAGTAAACAACATAAACATCACAGGATTTAGGGGATTTCATTTTTTTTGAAACGATATCGTTTTAGTTTTGCAATTAAATGACATCATTTCATTAATCTTCATAAGTTGTGCTAATTTTATTGACGTGTATTAATAATTAAAGTTTCTGGAACACATAGCAAGCCACATCAATAAAGTTAATGAAAACATTAACGTCGGACTAGAATTAAAACATATTGAAAGTTTGAGCATTAATTTTTAAATTTGGGCTATAATTGCAAAATTAACCAAAGTTTGAGATTTTTTTTGTAATTAACCATTTATTTTAATCTCTTATATAATATTTTATTAAAATAAACAATACAAACAAGTAAATTTTTTATTTGCAAGTTAATATTTATTTTAAATTATTAAAATAAATTATATTTAAAATTTACAAATTATTAAACTAAAATTATTTTATTTTTAATATTTACTATTGAAATTAATTATATAAATTAAATTAATGTATTAAATTATATATAATACTAAATTAACTTATTTATAATTCTTATTAATAATTATTAATTAAATAATATATTTTGAAAATTAATTAAATAATATACATTTAGTTTATATTAAATTATATTATAAAAATAAGAATAGAAAACAAAAATTATTTTTTATGATTTTCATAATTTATGAAGACCGAAAGAAACCAAAAACTAAAAACATAAATTATAAACTCAAAAAATAAATTTTTAATTAAAAATTAAAAATATAAATAAAAACAAATACGCCTTGAAATTTTAACCGGTAGTGCAAAGTTCAAACAAGAATAGATCGGAGAAGAAAGACCGTCAATAATCCATGCTCTCAGTAATTGAGGGTGAACCCATGTATCAGAATTTCTCCTAAAATAAGCCTGTTCACGGTTATGGTTACTGAATACAATTTTACAAATGTATGAAAAGTGAGAGAAGGGACAACTAAAATCAAATTGATTCCTGAAGGAAAAGGATATTTTCTGTTTACCAGTGAAAATAAGAGGAGTGAACGTAGGCATCACAAACTTAACTGCAGCCTGAAAATGACAATCTACTCTGACTCTCAGAAACTTATGAATAATGGTATCCCTATAAATGTACAATTTGCCATTGCGCAATGTGTCTATGAAAGTTTGAGATGCTGATGGACAAGTTTGTAATGCTATAGACCTGGGGATGGAGAAAGCTAGTCCTGCAGCAATCTGATCAATTCTTGTTCAATATTCCATCCACATCAATACTAATCACTAGAAACAGATTCCGTCCGGGCAGACCGAAAGAAATAGGCATATCTCTTCAAGCGAGAGCCGCCAAAGACATAGATTTCCGTGCATCGGATAAATAGTTGCCGGGACATGACAGTTTTTCCTCATGAACACTTTGAATCTCATCTGCCTCCCTCCACAATGAGAACTGAAAATTTTAACCGTAAAATCCAAAAGGCAGTAGGGCAAACAAATCCCCCGATCTTCTGTTCTTGCTGCTTTTATCCAATAGGACCAATAAATTTTCAATAGATTAAAATTTGCTTCTTTTATCATTTGCGCTAAGACAATAGGAATCTCAGTTCTCAAACTTAGTTTTTTTTTTTTGTGAGAAGGGAACGAGACAAAGAAAGCCTACGGACTTAAGAATGCAACAAAAGAAGCATTATTAACCAGAAGCTGACGAAGACCTAGCTCAGGGACTCCGAAACAGACCAACGTTGAAAATTAGAAGAACACTATTTTGCTAAGAAGTCTGCACATTGATCACCCTCCCTAAGGGTATGAACAAGAGAACAATCCAGTCGCACTGCAGCAAATTCCAGATATATTCTATTTTATTCAAATAAGGGTGATACCGAGTGCAAGAACCCAAGACCAAATTGATGACTTCAAGCTGAATCTGATTCCACAACTATTCTTTTATATTACGTACTGTGTAACATATTAAAAAAACATTCAACCAGACTAAGATAAACAAATAAGAGAAAAAAAAGTTACAAATTGAAGGAAATATTTTGCTCAAACAAGTTGACTTGTTAGAATTAACCAGAACCAATTAAAGATAGCAATAAACGCTAAATGCAGCTACCTTGATTAACAGTTATCACAAACTAATATGTCAATAAGCAATAATTACAGTACATTCAATCTTAAATTACCTAGAGAAGAAGTTTCCAACTTCTTCACTAATTTTGCGTTTTTGTCTTTTCGAAAACACCAATTAACTCAGCAAGTAGGCAAATTTTGGAATCTTCAATTGTTTTCCTCTTATAAAAGTCAAATAGACAAAAATTTTAACACAATGTTGCAAATCCCATAAATGTTTCTGAAATAATTAGCTATTCATTCCACAAAACATTCTATATTTAACTTATGAATAAAATATAATACATAACGAGACCTTACTTATGTATCCCGGATTGACCGTGAAAGAACAATAAATGAAGAAATGTGAAAAATATCTGATTTCAGTTCCATAACTTCAAATGGGCTTTCCAAATCTAAAACAAGCACGGATCCAACTCCGTCTTCACGAAAACTGCTCATCGGAACGTGGTAAAACCTTTCTACAGTTTTCTCAAAATGTAAACTCTCTTAACGGGTCAGAGAATTCTTATGCTTACAAATGATATAAGTAACTATTTATATAGTATTCATATCGGGTTTTTCCATCACAGACCTGATATAGGTCCGGTCCACACTGATCGAGATCCATTTTCCTCCCAAACTTCGACCTATTGATTTAGATCATTTATTAGGTAGCTTTATTATCTTTATCCGGATCAAATTACATAACTTAACTGATAAATAATTGAAAAATTGAAAAATGCAATTAAATGATGCCCAACTTTATGGGAAATGTCAAATATATCCAACATTCTCTTCATTGGACAATACTTAATTGCAGTATTGACGCAAGTTGTTAAAACAGTTTAAAAATTCAGTTAAGTCGCGCTATTGTATGGTTAACCGAGTTTTAAAACAAAACATTTGATCAAAAAATAACAAAAGTCCATCATTCTATCTTATAAGGCTTTCCATACTAAAAAGTATCAAATGCATGTGTCATGTGTGATGAAGATCCCATACAATCACGTATATCTAATACCTCACTAATATGAATGGGAAAATGGAGAGTGACAAACTAAAATGATACCTTTATGATCTAATATGTATCACTTTTATTTGTAGGTCTCGATTTCTCTAAACTTTATAATAAACCGCATACGTTAAACTGCATTAGAGAAATTCTGTTTTCTCTCACTGAATGCTAAACAGCATTAGAGAAAAGTTGTTTCCTCTCACCAAATGCTAAACTACATCAGAGCAAACCTTTATGTTTCTTATTGAATGGTAAACTGCATTAGAGAACTTTTATGGGATTGAAAAAGTTATATCCCACTATGTCATGTCAAACTTTATGGATATCTGTATAAAATTGTATGTGCCTAATGTATAGGCTCAGGGTCAATCTGTATATATGCCCAATGACCTTTAAATGCTTAAGATTGACACAAATCTTAAGATTTTCATACATATTATGACTGTGTATGATAACACGTATTATTAAGGATAAACGATGATCATCTTTATTGATGAACCACTATACTGTCATAATACATCAAAAATGTACAAACGTACATGGAGCAAACATAATGATCCTTTAACTAACAATTTCTAAGGACTTCAAAATACTAATACTGTATACTTGTCTTTCAAACACAAGTGGGTAAAATCCTTTAGTGAAAGAATCATCTAACATTTCCTTAGTCTTTAAATACTCCAAACCTTAATGTCACTTTTTCGTATAAACTCCTTTACGATCAAATATTTGACCTCCAAAGACCTTGTGATATTCATTGTTGTTATTAAATAACACAACATCAAGATTATCACAGTACAACTGAATGGGTCTAGCAACTGGATCCACCATAGACAAATCAGAAATTAAGTTTCTAAGCTAAACCGCAAGTGAAGCAACCTTATAGCGTGCACTCTGCATGCATGATCGAGGAAATCATCGTGTCTACTTGAAACTCTTAAATGACATTGTGCCATCTGCAAATATAAAAATATAATCTTAAGAGGACTTTCGTTCATCTGAACATATAGCTTAAATTTGAATATGGATTTCCTATGAGGTTTAAACTGTTAACTTTACCATATGTCATAATAAAATCCTTGATTCCCTTTAAGTATCTTAGCACTTGCTTGACTGCATTCCAATGGTCTATACCTAGGTTAACTAGATATTGATCAAATAGTCTTGGAGTTAGATTTAATTTATTACTAATGCAATAAATCTAGAAAAATGGAAAATTTAACTTTATAAATTTCTTGGACCTAAAGACTGACCTAGACCACCCCGGGGCACCCTTATGGGAAATCTGAATTTTTTTCCTATAGCATGTTGATGTCAACACTGCATCAACGCACTGTAGCATTGACGTCATCCGCTGACGTTAGTTATACGTGGGGAGAAGTGGTGCATGTACCACATGCACTACAGAGCGACGCACCTTAATTTGTATGGTGCATATGTTGTGTGCGCCCACACCTACTTATCGACGCACACGCCGACATGTGGCACCCCCTCATCCACACATGTGTCGACCGTTGTCTGGTGTATACAATGCACTAGCCAAATGTACCACCCCACAAGGTGGTACTATTCACCTAAGTTTTCGTCCCCAGCTAAAAAAAGTGATCTTCGGAGAGATTTGGGCCGATTTTTTGCATTTTTGGACTTATTTTTAGCCCGTTTCTTAAGGCTAAACATATGTATATTACTTTCATGCAACAATGAGCAAGAAAAAATCAAAATATCTTCATTTTAACAACCCGATCACGTCACCGCTCTGATACCACGTGTAACACATAACGGGACCTTAGTTACATATCCCATGTCGAACGTAGAAGGGTAATAAATGAATAAATGTAGAAAATACATGATTTCGATTTCATAACTTCAAATGAGCTTTTCGAAGCAGAAATGAGTGCTAATCTACTGCCATCTTCACGGGACTTACTCACCAAAATAGGATAAAGCCTTTCTACAATTTTCTCAAAGCGTAAGCTCTCTTAACAGGTCAGAGAATCCTTATACTTACGAATGATATAAGCAATTGCATGAGTTATATATAACATCCATATCGAGTTTTCCCATCAAAGGCCCGATATTGGTCTGATTCATACTGATCGAAATCTACTTTTTACTCATACTTCGACTCATTGATTTCGATCATTTATTGGGCCACTTTATTATCTTTGTCCAGATCAAATTATGTATCTTAGCCGATAAGTTATTGAAAAATAAAAAAATGCAATTAAATGTTGTCCAACATCAAAGAGTAAAATAAACATACTCGAACATGCAATTAAAATAAAAATGCAATTTATTGAAAAATAAAAAAATGCAATTAAATGCAATTAAAAATATCCAACATCAAAGAGTAAAATAAACATACTCGAACATAACTCCATCACATAATTAAGTGTTTACCATAATCTCAAACATCATAAATCCACAGTGTAATCTCATTTAAATAAATCTTGACTTTGACTACTTAAATTCATCATATGTGAGAACCTTACCTGTATCACAAAAAACTCTAATGAAAAAACAAACCTAATAAAAATCGAACCTTTGAACCAATTAGAGTCCTGATCAAGTGGTAAGGAGGGTTGGGAAGACAAGTTCTATAAATGGAGGAGCAACTGATGCTAGTACTACCTTTGCATGGTTGAAAGGGTAAATGGACTGTAGAGTTTAATTGATAAAGAGAGGGAGGAGGTTTTGGAGTTGTGATGGGAGGTAGACACATCAAAGTAATGGAATAAAATCTCTCCCACCTTTTGTAATCCTGTAAGGAAATCACCAAGTGGAGAAAACCACAGAAACCCTGAAATAAAATCAAAGAAAGGTATAGTGAATTTTCACATGGAAAACCTTCTCGATATAGAAAGTAAAAATCACAGGATCGTGGTCTAAAATATCTCCATTATTTAAAATAATAGGTACAATATAATTTCTATAGATAAAGTTAGAGATAATGCAACAAGATACTCAACAGATTAAACTATTGGAAATAGAAAGAGAGTAAAAAAATCTCACAAATAGAGGAACACTAGTGCCAAATTATTAGGCATAAAATTCTTTATTTTACTAAGCTTGTATTGCTCTGAATACTTTGCTTG
>JAOTIZ010000001.1:20957699-20971276 GCA_027123425.1 Erythroxylum panamense | reverse complement strand
ATCTTTTGGATGACCTAGTTAGGATTTATCAGTTTCTTGTATATTGTTTAGACTGATGCTTTGGACAAGATTATGTAATTATGGATTTGAGTTTAAGAAATGAAAAAGAAAATTTGGTTTCAATTTTTAGTGATATTTATATTTGGATGCCATGTGGATTTTAGTTGGTTGCTCGGTAGTGCACCTTTATCGTGGGTTACGTGTCGGAACGACCTGCGGGCGTCCCAATGTGTACCCTACGGTAAGGGGGCGCTACACTTCTTCTCATCCATATGGAAAGTATATGTAAACTCCGTCACCTTCTCACAATATACTAGCTATTTAATGTCAAAGAACTATAAACAAGCATTAAACTTCATTATCATTTGCGTTTTATTCTCTAAGTCCATCTCTCTTAAGACCCCATATTCTATATACCAATGTGCCTTAAATTTCTTGTTGTATAAAGTATTGTATCATTTTAAATAAAGTTCAATCAAGAAGTGAAATAACAGATCATCTGGTTGCTTTATAAGGAGCACAAGAGGTGGGATATCCACTACAGATGGGTGTTGGAACTTAGGATCCCTAAAAGCTACCGCTCATGAGGTAAATGATATAGTTCATTACTTTCTGTAGTGAGATTATACTTTCTTTTGTCTATGTTATGATATAAATACCAATTGTCTTATTGTAATTGATAGTATATATAAAAAAGCAAAAATTAGCTAATAAATATAATGAATATATTCTCATCATCATCATCATCATTACACCACAAAGTCTCGCAGTGAAGTGGGGTCTGGGGGGTCTGGTAGTACTCAACCTTACCCTTACATAGTAGAGAGGTTGTTTCCAATAGACCCATATGCAGATGTGACAGGATAATAGTGATGCAGGTTAAAAAGTAACTACATAAAAACTAACAGTATATATCAAACAAAGAAGCTAATATCACTAGCAAAAAAAAACCATAACAGTGAAATTTTCAGACCCATAAAACACGCAAGCAGAATAGACTGATTAATCAAGAACCATACTTGAAAAGAGGGGGCCATGGAGAAGGAGAAGGAGAAGGAAGAGAGAGTGAGAGCGGATAAAATTTTTTACATACCTCTTGTTCAATCCTAAAAAAAAATAACTGCCTATTTACATACCGTCAAAGAAGAGTGCATAACCATCATAAAGAAAAGGGGCAAGAGAATTGGCAGAGATCCAGTGCTCCTTCATCATAATCATTCGTGTCTAACTTTTTGGTGCCCGCTGCTCTACTATCATTGTGAAAAACATAAAAGAAAAAGGTAACAACTTGTATGCCTTGTGAATCCATACAGATGATTTATATCCATTTTGGAATCCTTTTGGTCTCAGCAAATGACTCAATCGGCAAAAACAGGGAACTTCAGTCATAAACTCAGTCATGTAAAAGAAACAAATACCAAAACAAAAACAAGTATAGCATCATTTTCAACCATTTCTAGAACCTCATAATCTTTAAAGAAATCTTAACTTTGAGAAGATTGTAAGCTGCTGGTATTAGAAATAAGGGGCAATATGAGAAGAAATGGAAGAGAAGGATGAAAAAGATAATCAAACTCATATTTACTAACTTATAACGAAATGTTGAACAACAATCACAACACATATATAGCATTCATTTGTAAAGTTCTAAACTAGGAAAACTTATATCTGCCAAAAGCTTAGATCTATGAGATACTTATCAAAAATGGCCTGCACCCAACCAAGCTAACACAGAGATAGTAGTAAATAGAAGCCCTATTTAACCGATTAGTAGGTTTTTGTAGAAGCAACTTTAAACTCCTCAATAGCAACTAGAAATAACATTTTCAAAACAAAAGGACTTAACGAGTGAGATGCATGCCAAAGAAACCAAAAGAAAGCATTCCAGGAAGGTAAAGCCCATATCCATGTTGAAACACCGAACAAAATGCCATAACCCAGATCTTAAAAGATTCCATCTTTAAAGGTTTCCGGTAGATTAATGACAGCTCTAGAAAACCCATATGGCGAAATGAGTGAAAAAGCAAGAATTTAACGATAAAAGGAAGCGAGATCGAACTGATCTTACGAAATAAAGGGAAAAACAATAGACAACGCACAGAGAGCGATTGAACATGATTATGTAAAAAGTTAAAAGAATGCATTACCCAAGGCGAGTGATGTCGTTTAGTTCTACAAGGCTGCTTCTGATGTTGTGGAGACAAGTCGCACCACTCATCCAAAGCACAAGGTTTTCTCTTTGAACCCGTTAACATTAACCTCATTCTCCGCAGGAATGAGTGGTTGTTTGTAAAGAGAAGAGCAAAGATGGAGCTCTTGACGGATGAGAATGCAAGGTAAATTAGAACCTAATCCTAAAGTGTTGGCAATTTTGTGACCATAAAAATGACAACATCCTTATATGAAAACAAGACCTAATAAACTTACTAGTTACTAATATAACCCCCTAAAACTCAATAATCTATGGCACATTACCTATAATGTTTGACTCTACTCAAAATGATTCATAGATAATAGAATATGTATATTCATCAAAAGTATAAATTTAAATACAATAAACCTCTTATATCCATACCCAAGTCCTAACTCTAACCATTTATCAACCAATAAGATCATAATTAGAGCTAAAAATGTTAAACCAATCTAAGCAAACAAGGGAAACAATAACATATGCTAAGAAAATTTACCAGTAACCAATTTCATTCACAAAGTAATCAAATAAACCTTCAAAACTTAATTTCAAGCTTTAAATCATCTAGATTCAACTTTCATCACCCTAAATTTAATTTTCAAATTTTTTTGTAAACAAGAGTTCGAGAAATCTTTTTCAATAAAGCCACAATTAACATTGATATAAAAATTGAGTACTAAAGAAAGAGGCATTCCTTGAACTCAAGTAATTAAGGATAAAAATAGAAGAGGTCTTATATCATCATCATTAACACTCAATTGAAGTCTTACTAAAGTGCAGGGTCTGGAAAGGCCTGGTAGTACACAACTTTACCCCTATATAGTAGAGAGGTTGTTTTTGATAGACGCATATATTATGTGTCATGAAGATCTTACAATATAAATGGAAGTGAATACATTTCTACAAAATAAAGTACAATAAATAAAAAATAAACATAAACATAAAAGGTATGAAAAAAATAAATACAAAAATACAACACAATACAAATAAATACTAAAAAGAAACACCAAGAAAGAGTAATAAATATAACATAAAATAGCATCCATGTAGAACAAGTCTAAGAATAGAAACATTAAGTGAAATACATACCAGAAGAGACTCGTACAAACCAGAAAGACCTGTACAAGAATAACTTTGACCATGCCTGTCAAAACATTAATTACGCTACATATGAACCAATCCAAGGAATACACCCTAGAAGGTACATACTACACAATAAATGCAAAGGATTTAGGTTTTTGTAACCTACAAAAAAGCAAATTTTCTCTTTTAAGAGTGACTCTTAACCTGTATCTTAGTACACCATAGTTTTGTATTTCGAGCCAAGTCTTCGGTAAAATCTAACCTATCTATACCATTCTTAATCACTTCCCTTTAGTTCTTTTTAGATCTTCTTTTTTCCTTTTACAATCTCTAAGTATTATTTTGTTGCATCTTCTTACTAGAGCATCGGGGGTGAGTCCTCTTAACATGTCCAAACCATCTAAGATGTGCCTCTCTCAATTTTTCATTTATACCAGCCACCTTTAATTTGTCTCTGACTGTTAGATTTTTGACCTTATCTCTTCTCTTAAGGTTATACATCCACTGGAGCATCCTTATCTCTGTCAGCAAAAGCTTATTATTATGTATTTGTTTGATGGGCCAATATTCTGCCCCATATAGCATTGTTGGCCTAATCACTAAGTGATAGAATTTACCTTTGAGCTTGAGTGGTATCTTCTTGTCACATAAAACTCTTGACGCACTTTCCCATTTGAGCCATCCCGATATGACATGATGGACTATATCTTCATCGATCTCTTTATTGCTTTGGATGATAGACCCTAAGTTTTTAAAACACTCCTTCCATGGTATAACTTCTTATCTAATCTTTTCCTCTACTTTGGTAGTCACCTGATGGCCCAGAAAGTTGCGTTCTAAGTATTCAGTCTTAATCCTGCTCACTTTAAATTCCTTTGACTCTAACATTTCTCTCCAAGATTCTAGTATCAACAACATTCAAAGAGAGAGTGAGAAGCTAAAGATGGCAAATAAAAGAGAGTCGTGTTAATTAATAACTTGGGTATTAGTACTGACAAACCTAGAAATAATCTCAACAGAATAAGAAATACCTAGAGACTGAAGTTTTGCAACCCAAAAAGTAGACACTAACGGTTAAAAATTGGAAAAAGAATGGAGAAAGATGTATTTACAAATTCCAAAAAATCACACAACATGCAACTCAAAAACACATGCAATGCAAAAACCAAGTCTCAAGAATGACGTTAACGTAAGAGAGTCAAACCTTATGAACAATAAAATAGGTAAGTTATTCAATGCAAAGATAATCTAAATATGAACTAAATCCCTTGAAAGGAAGCTAGCTAGTGAAAAGAACAACAACGAAACACAAAAATTATAGATCGTACGATACTCCCTTGAGTTGGGTTCTAGAAACCCACAAGAAGCTCACTCGAGATGGCCAAGGGAGGTCTCCTTTGAGAGTTAAAATGCTTCAAGCACTTGGGTAAATGAGGGCTCATTGAAGTGAAGGTAGGAAAAAAAAGCATTATTTTCAAAGAAGTCCTATTAATGGAAACATATGGGTTACATAGGGGCTATATGGAGACTTATTGGTTATATACACAAACACAGGGAAAACATAAGTTGATGTTCATAAAACATAAGGAATACATGGAGGAGTTTGGTATTGTATTATTTTAAATAAACACTAAAAGAAATAAAGACAACATGGAATCAACATGGCTAGAATAGGGATTAAAGTTAGCATCATGTTAGTTAGACTTCACAATTCGCTTATATACTATATTGAATATGGGCTCTATATGTGAAGGTGTTAGTAATCATAATGGTTATATGGTACAACATTACATCCATGTTTATAAGACATCATATTTGCTTCTATAGTTAATAGGAGCACAAACATAACACATCACTTTGTTTCTTTCATGTTATGCATATAAGGGATTAGATTTTACCTAGTCTAAGATAGAGGTGTGTCTTATTTATATCCTCATATTTGAAATTGGATAGGAAAAACGAGGTCTACATAAGAGAATTTTAGCTTTATATTTCATAGTGTTATTCAATACTTCTATAGCCAACAAAAACATAGGTCTAACACATGAGAGTGTTCATAAACATGAGATGTACATAGGAAGTAGTCCTCCATTGTATTCATTTTTATTACTCTTGACTTCTCAAAGAATATGGTGCGCTCTAACATGAGACTAAAATGGTACCATGTTAGGTACCATGATGTATGTTATCTTACAAAATCATATTGTACTAATATGAAAACAGATAATCATTAGGAAATAGTCAAAATTCATCAAAATGTATTTCAATATATGAGTCTAAAAATAGTAAAACTTAAGGCTTTAGCTTAAAGTACCAAATTGAAAATAGAGATGCTAAAAATATTACAAAATAAAATATATTAAAATTAACACACCTAAATTATTGAGTTGCCTCCCACCAAATGCTTCTTTATTGTTATTTTATTTGGACATCTCCTCAAGCCTTTCACTCATCTAAGATCTATACTTAGAGGTTTGCTTCTGCTTGTCTTCTTAAACAAGGATTCATTAGACTTCAAATATGTCACATGATATAGTAAAGTAAAGATATATGACATCAAATTAATATTAGCTATTAAATCTACTAATACCTTTTTAATATACAACCTATCAAAATTGTAAGGAATAATGAAACTCTATTTATCTAGGGTAATTTGTTATTTAAGATATAAGAGCACACTTCATATAAGGTAACCATCGATACCTCCTCCATTATATTCTCTTTTATGTTCCTTTGTTAAACAAGGCCATAACATATAAGGATGTGTTAGTATCTTATTAATCTTGCAAAAAAACTCATCTAAGAATATAATGTGATATGATTAAACACTAGGAGTAATAGGGTATTATATTGGTATTGTATTTGAGTCCTTAACCTAAACTCATATCAAAGCTTCTCCAAATTGACTTAAATCTTCTCGAATTCATTTATTTTTCTATTAGGGATTGAAACAAGACCTGAAACCATATATAAGTCATTTTAATTACTAAGTACATTTTTAAATATTAAAACACAAACATAATGCTCTCTAGATTCATGCTAAATTTATAATTAACTAGCATTTATTAGTAGCATCTTACATCTCCAATCAATATGTAATGTCACCAAACATCATATTAATGTGTTCATCAATACCTCCTCGATATCCTTCTTATTTATGTTCCTTCATTAAACATAGTTAAATATAAAGATGTGTTAGTGTATTAATCATGCAAACAAAAAATTTCCTAAGAACATAATGTGACATGATTAAACATAAGGAGCAATAGGATACCATATGGTGTCTTTTGAGTTCTTTACCTAAACTTATGTCAATGATACCCCATATTGACTCAAATCTTCTTGAATTCATTTATCTTCCCTTTAAGGAATGAAACAGGACCTAAAACCATATATAAGTCATTTTAAGTACTAAGTACATTAAAAACTATTGAAAAACAAGCATAATGCTCTCAACATTTATGCTAAAATTATTATCAATTAGCATTTATCAGAAGTTCCTTACATTCTCCAACTAATATGTAATGTCACCTAGCATCATATTCATGCATTTAAGATGTTATTGCATAGCTTGTAGCTTATACTATCATTCTTCCTTCCCTTTTCAACTATCTCTTGATTAGATATACGTCAACCTTCAAAAGAATGTTGGTAATAACTTCATAACACTTCATCATATGTTTCTCATGTTTAATTTTACTTAATTAACTCATGTTTCCCTCTAAATTTTTTACTTTTATATACCGATTATACTCACACTCTTTTCTTCAACCACTTGTTTTTACTTTTGATTCTTTATTAACCTAACCAAAAAAAAACTAAAGAATACACTCATTTTATTTAATCAATCTAAAATTTTAATAGAGGCAAGGACAAGGAAGAAGTCAACAAGTAAAACAAAATGAAAGGAATAAAGAGAATTTGAGTATTAGGGATTATATTATAGAGTTTGCTTATATTTTTGGATGGATAACAATCCCAAATTTCATGCAAGTTAGGAATATTTGCAGTAAGATTGACAATTGTTATTAGAACGAAATCATAATTTTTTGGAATAAGTTAGGATATTATAAATATAAAAATACTATGCTTTTAACAATTACTGATTAATTTTTCTCCTTTTTTATAGGAACATTCTTTGTTTCCTTATTTATATATTATAAAATATATTGAAAAAAGGAAGATAAAAAGAATAATGTATGAAAGAAATAAAGAAAAAATTAATAAACACAAGAACAAGAAGAATGTATGAAGAAATAAAGAAGGAATCTAGAAACAAGTGAAAAAGGAAAACAAATAAGAATAACTAAAAGATATATATAACTTCATTTTAAAACCAACTTTGATATCTAACTAATGCAGACCTCAAGAATGGAACCTTGGAACTTAATATACTTAATTTACAATCAATCCCTAAGGAAGCTAAAACTAGATTAAGAGGAGAACCATGAACCAATGGTATAAAGAATCTTGATTCGAACATTATGGAAAACTAGAACCAAGATTATAAGAAAGTTTGATCACCATAATTAAATGGCTTGATAATTTTGAAAATTATTTAAAGAACCTAATAAAAATCTCTCACAATTACATTAATGATCAAAGGTAATTGCCTATAATTGAAAGAAACATCCCCTAAACACTAAAGCACAAAACTATTTTGACTAACATGGATGGCTAAGATTATGGGCTAGTCCGTGTTAACTATGGAAACTTTTAATGCCATTTTCGTAGTTAGAGGATCAGTTTCTGATGATGGTATGTTTATTTCAAGACTTGCTAAAGGCATCTAGACCACAAATACGATTGTGACTATCGATACGTAGATTTTTTTCCATACTGGGTAGTTGAAGTGAAGAGCTCCAATTAAGCGAATTGACTTAGGAAAAGGTGTAAGCATGCATGCAACATATCCATATTTGGTGATTATGGATCTTTCTGTATCTCCAATAGGTTAGGCATAATCTAAAACATGCTTATAGGTGTAAATTGTTCATCTCTCTATAACATTACAAATTTGTACATAGGCTAGGACAAGTTTATTAAGAGTAAATCGTGGATTTGTCTATAGCAATTCTGAAGATGGACATAGTCTAGGTCATGCTCATATTGGATATTGTGTCTTACCATCAAATTGCGTAGTAAAGTTATACAAGTTAATATATAACTATATTAGAGGTCATGTTCACATGCATCTATTCTCCAAACTTGAATCAAGCTAATCAATGCTCGCCCTTTAATTTGGTTTGACTTCAAATGTGTAGACATTTCTCTTACTATACCGTTAAACATGTCTTGAAATCTTTTCTTCCTTGTTTTCATAGTTGGTCCATTAAGCTAATTCAAAGCCAAAGCCAACTTAATTCCCATCAAAGACTTTCCTTGTAATAAAAGGTCTAACAAGCCAAAATCTTAATTGAATATAGGTAATTAACTAGTCATTCCTAGCTGGAAACTAGTTGTTTGTTATAACACTAGTTTGAGTGTCTAACAACTATTTGAGTTAGTTTTAGGTATAAATAAACTATAATTGAGTTTTGAGTTAAATATTTGACATAAGAGAGAGCTACTAAGAGCTTTGAGAGGTTACAGAGTACATATGTTCATTTTATATGATATATATACTGAGTCATATTTCAATAATATCAACAAAAAAGGGAGGTTTAAAGTTTTATATGGTTATGCTATTGTAATAATTACGAAGAATTGCTTGGGTAATACATTGTGAGGGTTTCTCCTAACCTTAACATAGTTTGGACTATTCACTAACTGAACATCATAGATTAGCTGCACTATTTATTAACCAAATGCACTAATTATTTAGTTAGTTAGAGATCTTAATTTGACTGTTCGATGGTGGATTTAAAAAGTTACCAATATGAGACTATGACTAACTAGCTGAATGTTGCTGATTAACTAGTCGATCTTGCTTCAAACTAGTTATTATAAGGCTAGTTTGTGCATCTAATGACCATTTAAGCTAGTTTCAGTATTAATAGATAATAATTAATTTATGAGTTAAAACTTTGGCATACTAAGAGTTGTTAAGAGCTTTGATAAGCTAAACAGTATATGTGTACATTACATGATATGTATTGCATCGTCTTAGTTTGTTGGTGTGAATAAGAAATGAGATTTTAAGTTCTATATAGTTGTAGTAAAGTAGCAATCGAAATTATTTCTTTGTAAACACATTCTTATCATTTTGACTTGAACAAGATTTATAAAGGGTTGTCTTCACCCGTAGTAAAGACAATTGTAAGGGTTTCTCTTTATCCATGATAATGAAGATGTATGAAATGTTCCTCTTACCATTAAAAGAAAAGATATTAAATTCTCATATGGAACATAAGGAGTAGATATAGGTCAAGGATTGTTTGGTCCAACTTCTAGAAATTAATTTTGTAACTCTTTCTTTTTATATTTGATTTATGATGTCATATATAAAATGAACATAATTATTCATTATAATAGACAATTCATTCATTATTTGCTAGATAGGAAAAAAAGTGTAATATTTCACCCCCTTCTTGTGTACAAGGATTAATATGTTTTAAGTAGTATGAAAACATAACAATTACTATGTAAGTTACTTTAAAGATCTTAAATCAATTTGATCACTGACTATAAGATTTTATATGAACACACAATTAATGTTGCATAAGAAATTCTCATGTAGGTTAGTACGGTAAAATTATTTTCTAATAAAGAGTCACATATTTGTTTAAATATTTAAATATTTTATTTTATGATATCAATTATTTTTTCAAAAGACAGAAATATAACATATGTTAATCTTTTTAAATGTTCATTTTTCATAGAACAATAACTAAAAAAATTAGAGATATTAAATAAGTATAATACAAATCTCATAATTATGATTTCGTTAGTACTTTATTTACAAAATATAATTATTTCATGAACTTTATCTATCTAATTAATTAAATAAACATGTATAACGAGATTAATACTACAAATATACAACAAAATTGACTGTAAGATTTAAATCAACCTCAAAACACATTTCAATAAGCAAATCTTGGCGCCAACCATGTGGTTCGCGTTTAGGAATTAGAAACAAAAATCGACGTGATGGCTCCACCAGGAAGGACCACACGCATGTAACGGCGTCCAATTGTAGCTGGAACATTCTCCTATCATTGTCTTCTGTATCTTGGGTTGGGTTGGTGTCATATATAATAGCAATATCAATGTGCATCTCATAGATCATAACGGAAAGCTACTTCTGCAACGCATAATTCAGGTCGATGTGGAGTTTAACGTGTTCAGACACGATGGAGGGAAGCCCATTTGCCTACCAGCATAATGCTGTATATACGTAAGGAATTGAGTTCTTATAGAATTGGTAAGTTTATCGGTATCAGTCACAGTCAAAACTTGTTCGGACAGACCATTAAGCCGTCTGATGACGATAAATACTGGTGTATGTGTTGTTCAGACTCAAGAAATAAGACCATAATAAGAGAGGAAAATATTATGGATAGGCAATTTTACGTGGTTACAGGTTTAGGAAAAAGAATGAAAGGTAAGTATGTGCGTGCGTGAAATTTTACACGTAAACTTGACTAAAGCACAACTACCATGAACCCGTTTACATGATCAAATTAAGACTTCCTTAGGATTCTTAGCAAAAAGATTGAGCATCTCGATTGTTAAACGTTCAAACTTGTATTTCTATTTCACACTCCCTTCCCCATAGCTTGGTAGAACTGGCGTGTCTTGCATTGGCAACGAAGATACATTTAGCCGTATCTCTACGTAATCTTTCACTTGAATCAGAGAGATTAAGTATATGAGAACTGAATTTTGCTCTCATTTGTATTCACCTGAAACCTTTGTATCAAGACCGCAATGTATATTATCCACGTTAACTGGTGTATCATCATGCTATGGACAGAGATATGGGTGAGATTTTGTCTGATCGCAATGATGACATCCATGTGCCATTAAAGTTTACACGGATTATACAAGCAAACAGCTCTAATGACTGCACGCATTACGAGGTCTAGCTTTTTGACCATCAGCACGACAAAGGACAACCAACAGAATTTGATGATCAAGACCACACATATATCTGTATGATATTATTTGCCTCAGTTTGAAATTCGGATCCAAATAAACAGCCTATATGGACAAGAGTCCTAATCAACCACTGTCATAATTATAAATTGTTCGAGCCTCTGACAAAGGAAGGGGGTGTTTCTTCTTTTTCTGTACCTAATTTGTTTGATTGTTTTTATACAATCTTGCCCGAAGTAGAGTGGCATGATCGATTCCAGCGTGTTGAGAGAAAAATAACTTTCGAATATTGGTAATGGTCCAACATGACTTTTGCTATACTTTTGTTTGGGCGAAAAGAGAGGTAAGATAAAAAAAGGTGCTGGAAATATTGTAACTTAAGATTTTCCAGTACTAGTTGGTATTAGATTTTCATATGAAGTAGAATTGGTGTACAATTTCTGATTGAATTAAGTAAAATTTCAGTTAATTAAAAACATTAATTAGCCGTGAAAGAGGGCATCATCAAATATATTTGGCTTAAGCTGCTTCCTGAATCAGCGGAGAGATGCATGATGGAGTAACAGTTATACTGCCTTGAAAATAAGGTTTCTGCGTGCATGCTAGAATTTCATTTTTCTCTGTGAGGACAAATAAGGGACGGAGAGAAAAGCCTTGTAGGTCTATTATGATGGAACCTTTGACACATTTACTCCAATTTTGTTGCATCTGAAAATATTATCATGATAACTCGTAGCAAAATAAAACCAAAGATTCAAGAAAGACTCCAACAATCTTATCCCAATGCATTCATGTGATAATTGATTTCAAAACTGTGTTAGTGAACAATACTAACGATTTAAGAAAATTTTCGATAATCCTATCCCAATTTTACTGCACTCGAAAAAGTTTCAATAGCATCTGTTCACGTGCATAAATATATGTGAACAAAAGCAAATCCTATGAAAGTTCCATTCACATCCATTAACATCTAATAATGACATTTTCTATTTAACTCGGGTAAGAAGAAAGGGTACCTGCTCAAGTCCCACTCTTGTTAAGAATAAAATATGACTCACTTTTGATCTTCATCAAGAATAGAATGAGGCAAAATAGGACTCGCTTTTAACTCTCATAAAAACCAAAATGAAATAAGATAGGGCCTAACTTATTCTTGGCATTCAAAAAAAGCAAAATAAGGCAAATCCTCTTTAGTTTTCTTTTTTTCTTTACATATTTTTCATTTGATTTTTCTTTTAGTTGTTATCTAAATTTTAATGTTAAGAATTAATTAACTCATTAGATTCTTAAATTGTATCATAATGAAAGACTTAATATAGCCTCTTTAATCATAAAATATACCTTTAAAATTTACACGGCACATATTTAACTCATTTAGAAAACTCAAACACATTGGAGAAAGGAAAATGTAATTTGTAATTCTTCTTGAATTGATTTACGTAATTAACATTTTATTGACAGGTACAAGACACACAATGATTATTTAAGACTAAAGCAAATTGATTAAAAGCCTAAAAAGATGATGCAAGCTGCATCTTTTTGTACGCAAATCTTTATACCGTTAATCATTGAAACGATTATCTTATTCTGTACCAAAGAAGCAAACAGACAGGAATGATGACTGCATGTAATGGCACCCAAACCCCAGACGCGGTCTGTTCGGAACAGATCTTCTCTTTCCACTATTCTTGATGCAGTGCTAAGCCATTGCGTCTATTCACTGCAATAAATAAATACAGAGTTGAATCACTGACATGATTTAAGCAGAGTGGCACAGTATAAGGGACAGAAGATCTGTTCCGTCTGGCTCGTAGGAACTATCACGTCATTGGTTGGCACATTTAACGCTTTTATAATTCACCTGCAAGTCTGTGCAGTTTGAACTGGGAGGCCCAAGGGGTCTATGACTTACGCTGTCTACTAGCAATCCATGAAAATGGGGATCTAAAATCTTATATAATCTCCTACCCTTAATAGTCATTTAAGCCAAGAAACCTACTAGCTATAATGGGACTTATCTTCTTATAAATTGTGTCAATATAACGATGTCTGATCTAACTTGCTACCATTAATCAATTTAAACATGGCATTGCACTTGTTAATTAGTACTCTCTCCGATTCATAATAAGAGTCATTTTATAAAAATACACGCTTATTAAGAAAGCTAATAAAATTATAGATATACTCTTATTAATACTCCCATGTGAGAGAAATTGCATATTAAATTGCCTTGAAATTGTGATCTGTATAATTAAGATGAGAG
>JAOTIZ010000001.1:20899056-20915836 GCA_027123425.1 Erythroxylum panamense | reverse complement strand
ATTAGGTTTTCTCTATAAATAGAGAAACTTAGGTCTCATAAGGGTTAAGCCACATCATTGTGATACGAAACCCTAGCTACCATCCGAGAGAAAAATTGTGCGGCATTCGGAAAGAGTTTCAGGACGTGCTAGCACACGATAGCTATAGCCCAGATCGTGCATACTCGTGTGGATACCGGTAGAGGACATTCGCGTGTAGCAGTGTCTACGAATCCAAAAAAGCAACCATCATTTCGTGAAAAAGGTATTTTTGCGCATCCTATATATTTTCGGTTATACATCGTGTTGTGTTATGGTCTTTTCCACAGTGTATTGTGAATACTCGGGCCATACGCGTTCCAACATAATCAACATATGTGACTCTCATACTAAACTAATTTATTCCTATGGCATGCATTATAAAAACAAAGTTTTAACATATAGAATACAAAAGAAACAAACACACTTATGAAATGAAAAGAAAATAAAGAAAAGCAACAAAACATAAAATGAAAAATATATAAATTTTGAAATTCTTAATCACTCTCCCCCACACCTAAACCTAACATGGCTCAATATTAAAGAATAGAAGAATAAAGGGTAGATAGAATGCTCCCCAAAGGCTAGGGCAATGAAATGGAAAATCATCTAAGGGTTGGTGATAACGGGGAGTTCAATCCCTAAATGCTTGAAAAGGAAAAATAGATTGACCTCTAATTTTTGTTTTCCACGTCAAAAGGGGAACATCAATGGTGGAGAATTTCTAAAGAAAGAGAGATGTTAATTGAGGAGGTTCTAGTGGTCAGTGATCTAGTAAGTGAGGCAAGGAGTGGTGTTTGCTTCAAATGAGCTAAAAAATAAGGTTGCCTCCTGAAATCGCTTCTTTAACATCATACTAGTTAGATGGAATAGAGCTCTCTCTTAATTATAATAAGTCGAATTTTCCAACTTAATTTCTTCCATAGTTTACACTTGAAAACTCTTATAAAATAGTTTTAACAGGTGAGCATTAATCTTAAAAAGCTTGCCTAAATCTATAATTAATATCTCTACTACACAATGGGTAAAAACACGTTAGTAACAACAAAAGGGCTTAACCATCTAGAATGTAATTTACTAAGAAATAATTTCAATTTGAAATGATAAAGTAAAAGTTTTTGACCAATTGAAAGATTCTTCCTAGAAATTGTTTGATTGTGGAATGCTTTTGTCTTGTCTTTACAAATGTGGGATGACAGGGTTTACCAAACTATGTAGTTCTTTGACATTGATAATCAATTTGAATAATAATCAAACATCATATAATACTCTTATAATTTTCCCTCATGTTTCAATTCCTTTAAATCCCCCACTAAGTCCTCAAAGATCTCTTCCTTAAATCGTTCATTTTAGCATCTACATAAACTCCTCCCATTCTATAAATCCATTATAATTGATAATACTGTTGCGCTTATTCTTCTAAGTGGATTGTGACCACTCTTATCTTTAAGTCGCTAAGACTATGATCTAATGCAAAGAAATGTTCATATTTATACAACCATACCTTGACTTTTACCCCCGTCGAATGACTCATTTAACTGAGTGTAGTGGGCGTAATGTAGTTATTACCTTCAATAGTGGATTTAACTACCACATCTGAAATTTTTTTTCTCCAATGGTCAATTATTAGATCATCCAACTCTTTTAATAAGTAGGTTAATATGGTTTTAAGTTTAATCATTTTGCATTCTTGTTTATTCGCCATCTTTAAGGTTTCCAATAAAACTTTTCATTTTGTGCCTAAGCTTCCATTAAGGTCTTAATGCTTTTTTTTTAAATATATCATAGTTTAGCTCTACAAGTTGCTTACCATTTTTATTGTCTCTAAAGGTTAACTACTATGATACTAATTGTTTTGTTATAAATTCATCCCTGATTTAATTTATTTAGCTTTTAATCGAAGAACAATCAAGAAGAAAGGTAGAACGAGAGAGAGAAGGAAAATGCAGAGAAATAAACCAAATTTGTTATTATTTAATGTAAAGTATCCATTGTAAAATAAAAATAAGGAAGGATTTATAGGAGCTTAATGCCTGGACTGCTAACTACTTTATATGTAATTATATTATTATTCTTCAACCTAACTAACTAATTCAATCGATGTATTTGAGTTAATGACCCTTCAATACTTCATCTTCTAAATTTGTTAGTCTTCTTTTCCTTAGTTAGGCCTTCCCACAATAATTCTTATTTCTTTTCTTGCAAAATAGCACATTTAAACTATATAATGATATCAATTGATGTATTTAAGTTAATGACCCTTCATCTTTTAAATTTGTTAGTCTTCTTTTCCTTAGTTAGGCCTTCCCACAAGAATTCTTATTTATTTTCTTGCAACTATATAATGATATGATTAAAACAACTTGTTAGGCCTCTTTCAATTAGACTTTGAAGAAACCATGGTGGTTGATATATTTTGAATTTTATAAAAAGGTTTCAAGCAATGTTTTTATTTAGTTGAAGGATGCAACCTAGTTAAATTAGAAAAATGTATATATTTTAATCAGAGTTTTATTATCTTATAATTTTGTTAAGCTAACACAATCCATTTGTAAAAAAAAAAAAGGGCATTAATCTATATATAACTTTAGAGAACATACAACATTTTAAATTTATATGTTCAAATTATTTTATTTGTGGAAAACAAGTAAATTTTTTTGTTAATTTTAAGCTTAAACTATCCTATGAAATGGAATTTTCTAATTATGGAGAAAAAGGAAATCTAAAATACAATTTTATTTTTATTTAGATCTAATCATATTGAAAAAGAAAAAAGTATAAATAAAAAAAATTCATATATAATAACATAAACTTGGTTGCATACCGCTTTTAGAATCTATCCGCCAGGTACCAGAGAGACTGTAAACTGAAGCCCTCATTGGGCAAAATATTTTTATTCTAAGCAATAAATTCACTGATGTTAATTATTAAGCCTACATATGATTGACTATATGAACATACCACAATCTTCATTGAAACATCTTGGGGCTCCAAGTTCGCAATAAAGAAATATACCCACCGAATCAACCAAACGGAAAAGGAACTAAAAAAAGAAAGATAGGAGCTCTCAAAATCTGCAACAGCTTCTCAACGAACGCAAAGGAAATCAAGTATGATACTTGCGCTTCTGTTCGCCAATGCTGAAGGAAACATTCTGATCGAACGGTACCTGTCAATTTCAGTCTTCCCATGTTATAAACCTCCATTTCGTTGGAAAATTCTTCCCCTTTCGTTAGATCATTGTACAGCTTAATTTCAACCTTTGCGATTTCTTTCTTAATCTTCTTGTAATGTTGTTTTTCTACTCGAATTTTCGATTTTTGTTTTCCTTTTGGGCTTGGATCCATCTGGGTTTTTATGTTTTGTTGGTTTGATGCCTTTTTTTGTGCTATTTTTCTCTTTCGCTTCCCCCCGCTGGATAGAGTTTGTTCTGGTTATGCCTTTTTGTGTTAACGATAGTTTTTTGAAGAAACCTCTGTGAATTGTCATAAATTTTGTCTTTTTTATTCTCGACATGATGATGTTTGATGTATTGGGCATTTGAGCATGAGTACTTAACGTGTTCAAGTGGCAAGGAAATGCCATTTTTGTAGTTTGACTTTCACGAGATATGCCAATGGTTCCATACTGATCTTCTCAGCTGTCATTATTCCTAGAAAAGAATGTATTTTAATAAGCGAACGGTGTGGTAAATGTATAGGGAAGGATTCACAATACATGGTTCACTGATTAATGGAAATGTTTTTAGGAGCATTTAGTTACTCATATTCGTTTATGTAGCCATAGTTAAGTACTCGTGATTGAGTGTAGGCGAAAATTGTTTTCTATTGATATAGCACTGGAAGCTTTGCAGAAGATTTACAAGAACCTAATTCTTGTATCAATGCTGAAGGTATATCCAACTTGTTTCTTCTGTGCTCTAGTTATAAAGGTAGGACAGGGAGATCAAATCTAGTCGTACTGATCATTTTTCCTTTTACTTCTGTGGTTTTGGATAGTGGGATTGAGAAAAGATAGTTAACTTTGAGAGTATTGTTTTAGCTTACAATGTCACTTATATTAATCACCCAATATTTAAAGGAGTCTTTCATTAATAGTTCTAAATTTTGCTTACTATAGGTTCAGTGGAGTTCCCGCTGAGGAACGACTGCACTGGAGATCTTTCCTAGTTAAGCTTGGGGCAGATAATCTTAAAGGCATGAAAAATGAAGAACTTCTTGTTGCTTCGCACAAGTGAGCATTTAACTTCTCTTGTATCTGTTTCTTTTATCTTTGCGACTATTTACATGTTGGAAAGTTCTTTGATGCTGGTTGTCGTTTGTAATGCAAACTGATTGATTTCCAATCATTGAGCTCAATTCTTGTTAACTGCTGTCCTTTTATTTTAATCAGGTCAGTTTATATTGTGTACACAGTACTTGGAGATGTCAGCGTTTACGTAGTTGGCAAGGATGAGTATGATGAGCTTGCTTGTGAGTATATATGATCACTTTCTTCATATAGTTGCCTGACATGCTTTATACATTAACTTCCAGGTCCTTTAATTGAATGGCTAACCACACTGCATATTGGTTTTGATTACAAAATGAGGAAAGGTTTAAGATATATTATAATCTCTGTTTTCTGCAAGATGATGGTGGCATTTCTTTGGGTTATAATGCTATCAACCACTAAAAATTGCATCGAGTAGGGAGGTGATTCCACCTAGTTATTACTCACACTCAAGGGAAGGATGATTCTGAGTGTGCTGAATCCTTTTTTATCTTTTCTTTTTCTGCTTGGTACTTTCATTCTGATTTCATGAATTGCTACGGTAGTGTCAGAAGCCATCTTTGCTATAACTTCAGCGGTGAAAGATGTCTGTGGGAAGCCTCCCACTGAGAGACTTTTCCTCGATAAATATGGCAAAATATGCTTGTGCCTGGATGAAATTGTCTGGAAGGTGAGGTTCAAATTTGTTTATTGGATATTGAGAGTCAAAAACTGCTTGTTTGCCAATGTATCAGATTGTTAAGCCATGACCATGTCAACAGCTTTTCTAGCTAACATTTGTAGTTACTATTTTGTTATGTCACAGACAAATAGGGTAAAAGGTACAATGTTGTTCTGTGAATTAGATAACTATGATAACCCTCTTAATTTTAAACATTTTTTAAAATATTTTTTAATTTTAAATTTTCAGAAAAATTGTCTTAGATTTCTGTTGACAATGAACGACATACTTTATGTGAACAACATGTGTTGATCAATTAAATGTTGGTGATATGATAACTCATTTTAGCTTTTAAATTTGATTCGAATTAATAATTTAAGATAATCACATTAAATTATTACTTAGAGTCAAATTTAATTAGTTTGAGCTACGTTTAAGAGTTTGATAGGATCTTATATGAACAATATAGATACTTGTGTACTTTGCTGCATAGTAGATATGTTTTAAAACAATAATATATTTTTTGATACCTGAAGGGACTTTTAGAGAACACGGAGAAGGATAGAATCCGAAGATTGGTACGACTAAAGCCTCCAACAGAATTTTGACTAAGGCCTGCATATGTCAATCAGCAAATGGAGTTGGTCATAATCTTCATGTAGTAAGATTTGT
This sequence comes from Erythroxylum panamense, assembly GCA_027123425.1. NCBI lineage: Eukaryota > Viridiplantae > Streptophyta > Magnoliopsida > Malpighiales > Erythroxylaceae > Erythroxylum > Erythroxylum panamense. The sequence goes on along the minus strand of JAOTIZ010000001.1, from coordinate 20,910,213 downwards.
GGCTATGCCGCAATGAATATTTAAACTCCTTGTTGACATGATTACTGGAATTGATTCACTCATAAGGGTCTCTGAACTTCTTGGTGGCTGCATCAGTAATCTATATAGGAGCAAAGGACATAGAAGAAAGATTTTTACTTCAATATTGATGTCTACTTGCCTTTGCTGTTGTGATTCTGAATATAAAACTTGCAAAAACAACTGTTGATTAGTATTGTTTTTCCTGAGCCTCAATTTTTCATCAATATCTTATATTTGGTTGAAAACATAGTCACCTTATCTTAATTCAGCATTTGACCCGACAAAAAAATGAAGCCCATAATGTTGGATTGAAAGGATGTGTCCAAGTACTGTAATCCATGGAAGATATCAAGCTCGAGCTTGATTACTACCGGAGACTAAGGTCCCTACAACGGTGTCGCGGTCAAACTCAAAGGACAGTCCAATTTTCTTAGCTTCCATGTAACAGCATCCGGTTAGATGTGTTTTTTGAGCTTTGAAATAATCCGTCCTCACCTGTTTGACAGGAAGTAGGGTTACATTCTTTGGATTAATCGTTAATAATGTTCATTGGACAATGACCATGATTTGATAATTTATTTCCATTCAACGGAAGATACAACATGGATTGGCTTAGACCAATCAAATTGCGCTAAAAGAAAAATCAGACGAGATGTAAATATATGTACACGACCTGATCATATCTTAAGAAGATGAAGATTGACCAATTAGAATCGTAGTACAAAAGTATGTTGGTGAAGATACTAGTGTCGGTTCTGATAATATACGCGTCATTTTGATGGTTTTGAGGGAATCTGCGAATTGATACGAGTGACATTATAGAATATCCTGCCTTCGAAATTTCAGTATATACGATGCACTATAGAATGTACTGTCCCCAAAGTTTCAGAAAGTATATAATTTATTTCCAGTTTGCCTCTTTAGCAGTCATCAGAATATGAGAAGATGAAGTATGGAAAAAGACTTAGAGAAGAGGTTGAGAGAACCTTCCCTGAATGGAGAGGTGAGTTCATATCTTACAAGGAGTTGAAGAGACAACTCAAGTTGATCTATCCTTGTACAGATAGCGAAACGATTCATGACCAAGTCTCAAGGTTCGTTGCAGGAGAGCTTTTTAATGTGAACACCTTGAGAGAGAGCAATGGTTTTGCGCAGTTGTTAGACAATGAAGTTAACAAAGCAATTACATTTTTTAACGAGAAAGAAGAAGACTATATCATCAGATTGAAGGTACTTACATGTATTCCATCTTTTAACAATTGCTTAGAAGCATAAAACCATGATTAATTGATTTCTTTTGGGCAGATCCTTGCTTTCTGCTTAACTTGGTCTTGGTTGGCATCGCAGGAGCTACAAATAAGAGCAGCAAACTTGGAAAACCCGTCAGAGAAGTTACAAGTGCAGAAAGATATCTTGGATTTTCGTGCAGAAATGGTGTTGTTACTTCATTACAGCGTTCTGAACTTCACAGGTAAACTTTTCAAATCGCCTATTGGTTCTACTAAGAGTTTTGGTATATGGGAATTCATAAACTGGCGGAGGCTCTTGCTTCCTATGGATGATAATGAAATAAAGTAAAGAAGATTTGTGGTCTGAGAGGAACCTTTCAGAATTTTGAAGGGTACAGAAGAAGTCATGTTAAAGTGACAATAACAGCAAGCTAGTAAGTCAGAGATAATTGCAGATGATTGATAGCCTCTTTAATGAGTAAATTAAGAGCAAATTTAAGGTGAAGGTCTAGTCTTTTAGGCATTCTCTATCCTCGCTTGAGTGTTTGCAATGTTCGGTTTACCTGCTTCAGAGTCTCAGAGAACTAACTTATGACCTAATTATGTACTGTGACTAGGACTGACAAAGATTGTGAAGAAGCACAACAAGCGGACAGGCACTTGCTTCCAGTTCTCGTCAATGCGAAGGGTCATGCAACAGCCATCTTTCTCCACTGATTTGCTTCACCAACTTATGGAGGATTGTGAAGTTATGCTCTATAGGCTTTTTCTTTCTGATGGTCCGTAAAGCTCATTCTTAATTGTTCAGCAAGAAGTTTCCCATTTGTTTCAAACAGTTGCTATTTTTCCCTTGGCTGTATAAATTTGTATAATATAACTTCAAGGTACTGCAAGTATCGTAATTGTCTGCTGCCCATCGTTATATACATTCTGTTAGATTCACCTTAATTTAATTTTAATGAATTTAATTCTAACTTAAAAATAATATAATATATTAATATTAAAATGTTAAAATATTTAATCTTTATAAACTTAAGATAATTTAAAATATCTTAATTATTTATATATTTTAATTATTTTCATATTTTTCAGATTACATATTAATATAAATGTAATATGAAAATTATAAATTTAATAATCTGAATACATAAATAAAGCATTACGCAATATTATTATATTAGTTTAGAACATTCCAGATTTTATCATTTCCCAGAATTCGATAAATAACTGTAAAATAATTTTTTTAAAAAATGGAGTGCTTCAATTTAAAATAATATTTATCTACAAGATCAAAATTAGTTTATAAATATCAATAATTCTTAAATGTGCCCTAATTTTTTTAAAATGTGCACATTAGATTTTAGTATATAAAGTAATATTAAAGTTTTAGATTTAGTGATTTTAGAATAAGAATGACTTATAAAAATTTTAATTTTTAATGTCCTCCAAACGTTTTAATCATATTAAAATTATAACTGTTCGATATGTATTGCACTCTAAAAAGTAAATCAAAGTTTGAAAAATGTTAAACGTTTTCCGTAAAAGACGTTAATGCATAATATAAAAATAAACAATACAAAAAAAGGAGGTTTTATTTGTTTTAATATTGTTAATAGTTGAACATGAAGAAACTATTTTTGTTTACACGTAAGAAGAGAAAAATATATTATAATAACTGATCTTTGGCTCTACGAATCTGTTTAATGACAAAAACATTTCTCATATCAATTAAGGTGATATATAAAACTCATGTATTATATTTTCAACTCTTTCAACATTAAAAAGAGTTGATATTTATATTTTAAATTAATATTCCACGAATTAAAGAGGAGTATACATTGTATAATTCTTTGACATGGGAATGATTTATTCAATTTCTTTTATTTTCTCCAACATTTAAAAAAAAGTAAGAGATTGTTAGATCAAGTAAAGTTCTAATCCATTGTTTCACGATAATAAAACATGTCAAGTGCACTAGGGGCAAGACCGATTGAAGCCATTTAATATATAAACAAATTATTTCTAGCCAAGATTATTACAGGGTATAATGGTTCCTGGTAATCAGCTTAAACCTTGTGGTTCAGGGTAGGGTAGTGCCCATCTCATTCTACCGTTGGTGATAAGATCTCCCGAAGAGTTGAGCAATATTAGTTGGATCTGAAGAGTGATCTCCCGAAGAGCCAACTCTATACTCCTGCTTTGTATCCTACAATTCCTTTCTTTCCACTGATTTTGAGTGCTTTATAATCCACTTGACATTCCATTTTGATGTTCACTAAATAGTTGATTGCCTCCTCCCATGTAACACCTGATTTGTTTTTGTTTTTTTACTGAATTTGTGTAAGAGTTTTATGAAAATGGAGTATTTTAGTTCTTTTGAAAAACATAGTGTTGATAATTGGTGGCTTAAAATATTTTTGAAAGTTGGTTTATTTACTGATTTGGCTCGTGTAACCTACTAACTTTTCGAAATGGATTGGGTGATATACCAACTAATCAAATAAACTTATTAGAGTTGATTGCCTCGTACCCTTTTATAATTTGGACCCTTCACTTAAATCCTTGACTTTTAGAAACTATTATATATCCCCTAAGATTTAGTTTTTATTTCACTCCAATGTTATTGGCAAAAGATATCGTGTAGCTTAATTAAATGTTATGGTATGACACTTATCATATTTGTGCCACGTAACACATGGCATAATCATAACAAGTGTTATGCCACGTAACTCTTAATCAAGCCATATAACATTGTTTGTCTAACCTTCATTAAACTTTATAATAAATAATGACGTTAGATGAGGTAAATGAAATAAAAATCAAACTTTATGGGAGAACGTGATATTTTTTTAATAATAAGGAACATAAGTGGAAAAAGGTGAAAATCATAGGAGGACTAATGTAATTAATCTAATTTATCAACACCACTAAAGATAATAATAGTAAAAGTAGTATGTTGTTTTATTATCAAAACTATGGACTAAAATCTCACTTGGTCTAATAACTTATGTTCCTATATTTTCATAAAATCTTTAATCTTTTATTTAATAATATAGATAAATAAACATACAAAATGCTTCTTCACTTGGTTTACCAAACCCTAAAGGTAAGTCATATTTGATTGTCTAAATATTTATTATGGACTTTATAGTGGTTAAATTGAATATAGATGGAATATATCCCAAAATATTGGCATTTATGAATAAGTAATTTGAAACAAGGAATGATATATGACATATAAAGAAATTTTTACGGACTCTCATATATATTGCAATAAGATTTTATAAATGGAATTTAGTGAAGCGTAAAGTAGCAAAAAGAGGAAAATAGAGAGGCAAAACAAAACAAAGGATGCAAAAAAACTTAATCGTTGGATAATGACTATATTAGTTTGGAAAGGGAGAGGTTTAAACAACCCTGATAAGCTTGATGCAGTAAGAAAATGATTTGTGCTTAAATGTTGATATATTTAATCCATTATACTTTGTGATTAATGCCTTCAAAAGCTGAAGACACTCATTTTAGCTCATATTTGATTTTAGGTACATTTCGAAATTGAAGGAGCTAAAGTGACCCGAAAGCATACCCATTGAGTCATCTTCTCAATGTTCATACTCTATTATCTTCATGGTATAAGAAGAAGAGACAAAATAAAGCATAACAATGAAGAATGAGAGATGGAAGAGCTCCCGACCACACCAGAAAAATGCCACAACGTGAGGAGTCTTACAACTATGACGCCAGCTGCATGGGCGTGAGACCACTCTCATGTCTCATGCCTATGCAAGGGTGTCTCATCTACACTCGTGAGACATCAGGCATGGTGGTGAGAAAGCCAACTGTCAAATTTTAAACCTAGTTTTTACTATAAAAAAGAATAGTTTCTAATCATTAGGAATAACTTAGCCTAGGTTAAATAATATGAGCTTGTGTGGTTGTTACTTAGATTGGTCCATTTTCTATTTCTTAATACGTCTCCCTAATTGAATCTAGAGATTATATCCAAGTTATTCGGTGGTTAGGTATAATTAATGAGCATTTCTTAATTTAACACATCTTAAGGGAAAACTGAGATTAGCATAATGTATTGTTAGTCCATGATCAATAGTTCTAGGAAAGATGTGAAAGCATTATAACAATGAAATATGTTTAATCATGTGTAGGTCAAGATTGATCCAAGAATCGGGTTTCACACACATTCATCAATTTTATCATTTTCGATTGTTTACTATAATTTATTTTTTCTAGTTTAATTTTACTTTATTTTCTCAATTGTGTTAAACTGAAAACTCCCCTTTTATTTCCTTTGCATAAATTATTTTCATTACGAGAATTAACCAAACATTCCCTGTGAATATGATCCCTACTCACCACATCTATAAGTTTTTAGTTTTCAGAGTTAGGTAAATTTTGTAGTGCACTCTACACGTGCTTTCAGAGATTTTATCTTGGAGGAAAAGCTAGTCTTGATAGAAATACAAGAAACCAAAATCAAAGAGGAGAATATCTGAAAGTTGCATACTTTAAGTATCTCCTAAGCCTTTAAAATAAACAACTAGCATCACCATAATGGTCATATAGTTGTAGCTTATGAATCTAAGAAAGCAAAATCAGAATACAGGAATTAAATAGCCAAATGATACAGATGTTGGACACTATCATATAAGGAAACCATATTACTTCAGTAACTATAAAAGAGCATTATGGAATAAACTAGAAATTATTCACTCGACAATACAAGGCCTTTGGATAATTCTTATAGATTTCAATAGTATTTTAGATAAAAATAAAGCAGAAGGAAACATGGGGTAACTCTCTTTCACCACTGACTTCAGGGGCTACATAAAGAGAATAGGAGTATATGACATAAACATGGAAGGTAGATTCTTTACTTAGTGTAATAAATTGAATTTTAGGTGGATGTTGAGCAGTATAGGGGTAGACATTGATAAAATGTATTTAAATAAGATCAAACTATGGGTACACTCGGTCACTATTGATGATAAAGACATTTCATAACTTTGCATATCATTTCGGTTCTCCATCACTAAGACTCACATACATAATCATGAATCAAAGGAATTTTAAGGTTGTAATGCAGGCAAAGGTTAAGGTAAGATGTATTTGGATAATGTAGTGAAAAAGCCATAAAACCTAATGAACCAAGAAAAACACTCAATGTAATATTAAGTAGAAAAACTAGCATTCACTCAAAACTAGGTACCATTAGCTATGACGAATGCAAAAACTATGTTTTATAACCTAAATTCAATCCTTCGTACACACGCCACATAAAGCATAAAGAATTAGAAGGAATCACTCATAGAAATTAATGGTAAATAACAAATTATAATCATAAGGAGTGATCCTTCAAATTAACTTCTCCCTCATATGCATCATACTCAAATCACCCATTCCATTCAACTTTAGAAGGAAAGACTAATCATGATTAACTTTGTAAAACAAATGAATTTTCTCCTTGATAATTTTAGTTAAATACAATTTTTCCTTTTTCCTTTTTCTCTTTTTTTAATGTAAAATTTGAAAGAAACTACATCAACATTAAAATTCATTAATAAGACATAAAGTGACATTACAAACCCCCACACTTATACATTTATGCATTCGTAATCATTAACAATCAACAATGCTCCGTTAGCTTTAATATTTGGGTAGGACATTTAGTTAGGTTATAAGCATGTAATGTGGTTAGCACAAAAAAAGGTAAATAAAACTCAAGTGGGCTTATCAAAAGGAAAAATTAGATCAATAGGTAAGCTACTTGGCTAATGTAGCTTGTAAAACAAAGAATGCCTATATCATTTTTATGATAACATATGTGATAAAAATGTGGTCTCAAATAGAAAATCAAAGCAAATTCAGGATGTACATGTCACAAAGGTCATAAATAAACAAAAGATAATGTGACTGATAAAGATGTGTTAGTCTATAAAGGCCCAAAATCTCACTGGCTTGTGCTACCCACTATTTACAACTCTTTTAAAGATAATGTATATTGACCAATCATAAGAGCAAAAGTAAATGCTAAAGTTGTCATAAATTTTTTTAATTTAATTACACTATTTAATTATGAATATATAATTTTAAAAGCAATAGATAAGAGAAAATGTTTATTTCTTTGATTTGATTCTCTTTTTTTTATATACTTAAAAAAACAAAAAATAAAAAACTTAAAAACAAACTTGATAATCCCTACCCTCGCATTGAAAACTTACACTATTTCTAATGCAACACTAAATGTAAAAAATGGAGTATTAAACAAAAATAGAAAATGTAAAAATGTAAAGGAAAAGGAACAAAATTCCATTGGTTTACCCCCCAAACAACATCTTTATTTATTGTCCCTGACTTAACTCTATGCTTTCCTACTCATGTGACAAAATTATGGTCTTCAGGTGTCTCCACTTTTGCCTTTTCCACTTGAGGTTCTTTAGAATAGTACTTGAGTTGATGACCACTCATATTCAGTGTCTTCCTTATCTTCAAACTTTTAATTCTACCAAATCCCTGCACTCTCAAAATATCTCCAATATCTCTTTACCCTTTTTCTTCCATGTTCAATTTCTCTAGCCTGTTAGAAAAAGGTGGAGGATTAGTCTTAATAGTAATTCAGGATTCAACATTTACCTTTGAGCTAGATGGTATTTCCTTTCTCCTTTGAGCTCTTTCTCATCTTCTTTACTAACAATCCCTTGAATGGTCCTCCTAGGATTCTTAAGCTTCTCACTATTGTCCAAGGTTAGCACGTTGATATCATTGGATTTACCTTAGGTTGGGATGACAACTTTCCTTTACTTTATGATTCTAAGTAGTTGATAGCCACCACCATCTAACCCATTTGTTTCTCCAAATTTTGGATGCTCTACCTTGTATCTTGTAGAAATTTCCTTACATCCTACTAGAAATGTAAAGTATTAGTGGCAACAAACTTAATTAAGTCTTCCAAAGATGTACCTATGTTGGAATAAGAGGCTTCTGGTCTATGTGAGAATTGTCATACACCTTGCAACTTATCCATGAAGTAGTTTTGCTGGCTATCGCCTCCATAAACAAGGTTCAGGTGATCTCTCTAACCTAAGTTATACAAAATATAGGTTATGGGCAAATTTCCCCCAAGATCATTGAAATACTCCATTTGACAGCTGTTTGTTCTTTTCCCCATTGTTGTGGATTCTTATGTAAGAGCTTAGATAAGCAAGATGTATAGGTTGCCACATGTGGTATGAAATCTTTGATGTAATTAACAATTCCAAGGAGCTGTTGAATCTCTTTCACAGTGAGATCTTAATAAGAAAAATTGCAATAATTCTTTTGCAATATGTGGACCTGGCTGGTAGAATCCATCTTTAAATTACATATCTAAAAATTCTATTTCTATAATGCCAATAGTGCTTTTCAAGGCCAAAAGCATAATCCCATACTGTTGTCTAAGGTCTAAAAATCTTTTCAAAAGGGCCTGATGTTCCTCATGGGTCATCGAGAATAGTAGAATATCACCTATATAGATCAAGGAACTGTTAAGAATAGGCTCATAGATTTTTGTATTGGACTTTTGAAACAATGATGGTGTGACTTTAAGTCCAAATGGCATCAAAGTCCATTGTTACTGAGTATTGGATGAGTAAATTGTGCATAGGAATCTGGACAGTATTCCAACAGTTTATCTCGAAGTCTAGTGTAATATGTTGGAAGCCATATAAGTTTAAACACATTTTTTATGTCAGTTTATGGACTGAAAAGTTTTCAATACCTAAGGCCTATGGGTACGATTTTTAAAGGTTGAGCTTTACTGTATGTATCTATTCCAATCAGAATATCTGGGCCTGGTAGATTACTTCCAAGTAATTTAGTCCAAATTGTACACTGAGGAAAGAAGCGAATGCCAATTCCTCTTCTTGTTATCAACCCTATTTTGAATGAGTTACCATCAGTGGCAGTAAAATAATCTTCGTGAGAAGTCCATGCTTCTAATGACAAGATATTAGGCTTCTTGATCATACGACTAGAGCCAGTATCCATAAACTCAATAGCTTTAATGGGTCTGTCATCTTTATCCTGTTGATAAATCTAGATCTGGACATAAGGTCGATGTACTGGAGTATGATCTAGCTTCATACATTTCTGCTGTAACATGTATAATGAATCATCATCAATAGAGACAGATGAGCTTGACGATTCTTCTTCATCAGTAGACACATAGACAACAAACTGTGTATCACTGTCCTCATAGGATTGTTCCTCATGTAATTCTTCAATGTTGCTTTGAGGATGAATTGGTAATAGGGTTTCAAGTTTGTTAAGAAACTTGAAATCTTTCTTCGTTGCCTGAGGACACTTATTTGCAAAGTGATCTAGGTTTCCACAGATAAAACATCGAGTTTTATTTCGTTGTGAGGATTTCTTGAAGAATCTCATAAATTTACGCTTTTGCTTATGTTCTTATTTTTAAAGGTTTGCTTCCAAGGCTTTTGCCTTTCCTTCTTCTTGTGGAATGTTCTCCTTTGGTAGACTTGAGAAGAATGAACTCTCTTCTTGCTTTAAGTCTTTTTATCTTTACATTTTATCTATAGATAAGGCTTCTTGCAAGCCTGTTTGAGAACTAGACCTCCTTTAAGGATATTCTTGAACAAAGTATGTTGATCACATAATTTGTCAAGAGACGATAAAGCAAGCTGACAATTTTCTCCAAGAGAGATTGTTGACATTTCTCGTTCTAAAGAAACTATGGTCCGTTGAAGTTCTGACTATATTTCGTCTAGAAAGGATGATATAAAAGTATAATGTAAGTTAAAATCATTCCATCCATTTAAGAGATAATACTTGTTTGCCCTGAATTTGTAACGCTTTTAGATATCACGCTTATCAAGAGACCAATATTTTATCGCAAAATACTCCTGACGGATTTTCTTATCAATCAACTAGAAATCACCAATAAATTCCTTGTGAATTATGCCAAGTAGTGCTCCAGCTGTAGATACTTGTATGTACTGAAGTCATTGATACTCATTAATACTTTGCCACCATTCTCGCAAAGTACCAGTGAAACGAGATGTAAATTCAAATAAAATATCCTTAAGAGGATATTCAGGTCTGCTCATTTGTAAATCAATCAATGCATCGAATTCATGTATTCGATCCCTCCATTTCTTTAATGGAAGATCATCGTATGTAAACTAAGGTCCTAAAGTAGGCTTGGTATTTGTCGGCTGTGTAGCTGCCGTAGCTGGTGTTGCTGTAAGTACTGGTTCAGGTCTAAAGGGTTCAGTACCTGTGGATTCAGCTTCACTAATTTATGGTTCATCTTTAGTATATTAAGGCATAGTCATTAGAACATTAGGTAATTGTTACCCCCAGAATTTTTTTTATGATAAATCAAGCATGATTAGATTAATTGAGTAAGTTATGTTAGCATTAATTGAGTTGAATATTAATTAATATGTGATAGCATTAAAGATTTAGGTGTTGAGTTAATGAAAGTAGATGAGTTAGTTGGGCCTTAATGAGGTAGGAAAGGAAAAGAGAAATAAGTTGGGCTTAAGAAGACAAATGGGCTTGAGTAAGTTTAAGGAGGAGGTAGGAAGAAAGGAAGAAGAAGGGAGTTGGATTTGGGCTTATGGGCTTAAGTGACTTAAGTAAGTAGTATAAAAGAGAGGAAATAAGTGAGTTAGTAGTAGGAGAAGAAGAGAATTTCGAAAATAGAGAGGGAGGAGAGTGAGTTTCGGTGGTGAGGGGAGGAAAGAAGAGAAAAGAAGAAAACTTGGTCTAGGGTTTGATTTTCCAAGGGATTCAAGAGGTTTTTGAAGAAAGTTCAAGAAGAAAAGCATAGAGGAAGGCTAGAGCTTCATATTGAACCAAGAAACTCTTGGTGTTGTTGAAGATTTAAGGT
>JAOTIZ010000001.1:20879747-20890522 GCA_027123425.1 Erythroxylum panamense | reverse complement strand
TTCCTCATGTAAGTCACCCACTGAGTCACGCAGATCATCAACCTTGTCATGAATTTCTTCAATTTCCTCGACTAAGGCTTCATAACTCTTCTGCTGTACTTCTTCCAAACCAATAGTAGTACCAAATGATTCTGAAGGTAAAACATCCGGTTCAATAATTGTAATATAAGGAGGATTGAATGATTAGTTCCTCTCAGGGAGATCAAGATCATCAGGACAAGGTAGCTTTGGAATTTGTTTTCCAAATAAGTGTAGTACATCTCCAATTGAATATATAGAGCTCAAGGGTCTAATATGCATAATTAGATGCACAAGAGTCTCTATATTGAAATTAATATCTCCAACTCTGATGGTTCTGTATTGCCCCTCTGTTATTTTGCTAACTACCTGAGAAGTTTCATCAATGGTGACGTGACCATAATGACTTCCTGATGTCTTTGAGATATGATGGGAAACATAGATTCCTCTCTGTTCAGCTGCATAACATGTTGCATCTATGTTTCTCACTTCTTCTTCAATCTGACCTTCTCACAGATCACTTGTAATTCCTTCTAGATACATTTTCTTCTTCCCCTTATCTTCATAACGAACAATGTAAGGTTTTGGTTGAATGTCAGGTACAATCTTAATCACTGTTCTTTTTGTGAGAAGGTAAATAGTATACTTTTTCTTGGACATCTGTGTTAGATATCGTTATGATTTCTCATCTTGCAGAACACTATACAACCTTCTCTCTCTGTCATTCAACAAATGTATTGTACGACTATTTACTAAGATTGGTTCAAATTGTACCTTGACCAACCTTCTCAAGGGTTCTCTTATGATTATAGAGCTTCCACTTCTTACAGGTTCAACTTCTTCAATGATCTTTATTTTCAAATCTTCTTTTCTCATTGGTTGAGAAGGATTAACCTATACTGGACTGTGTTCAACTGACCTTTTCTTTTGTTGAACAGTAGTTGGAGTGCCCTTTTTCTGACAAATTTTCTGCTTCTTACTTTCTTCAATCAGCCTAGGAGGTTGTTGTTGAGGTTGCAAAATTGAGACTAAGAATCTGGTTGCCTACAAAGCTTTCTTTTCAAAATCTCTACTATGAATCAACTCTTTATCCTTCTTATGCTCTTGTTGACGCAGAGTCCGTAGTCTAGGTGATCTTTTTGCTTGTTTGGGTTTCTCCGAAAGAAGTGTTTCCCCTTTTCTCTTCAAGTACACTTGTTTCTTTGTTTGTCGCACTTGACTTTCTTCTTTTTGAGAAATCATCTTAACTTTCATTGCATCATCTGACGATTTCTTTAATCCTTCTGTAGGCATTACTTTTTCACTCAAACTACGTTCGACAGTACGCTCCCCCTCAATCCTTGTTTTCGTCATAGAATCTGCATCTTCTTTATCCTGATTCTTCAAGCCCATTCTACTGATAGTTGAAGAGTTAATGACGTTTTTTATGTTCATCTTCATTTGGTTTCCTCTCTCAAGGAGAATTCTAGAATCTCTGAAGATTCTTGTTAGCATCATACCATACGGTAGGGCAGTCGAGTCTTTCTTCAACTTTACCATGTAATTGAGAGTTAGTTATGGAAGATCTATGGGCTGGCGATTGAGTTGATGAAATAGACATTGCTCATCTAACGTTGTTACTAGATTCCTAGATCCTGTTCTTGGTAGAACACAATGGAAGAGCAGCGAATATAGAACCCTAGCCTTCAGCACAAGACTTGAGGCCTTCTTGTCCTTTAGGTCATTACATCCATATAGTTGTCGATTGATTTGTACCTTCTCTACATTGGCTTGAGTCATCCATCTTGCTTTATCAGCAAGCTTTACTCCAACACATGGACATTCAGTAGCCTTCTCGATTGACTCCAGTGTTACTATAACCGATAATCTATCTACCACTAATACTAAAGTATCTTCAACTACCTCTACGTTCTTCCAGAAATCATATACTTCATTCAGGTAAACTGTCTCATTAACCTGAAAGAAGTTATTTCATCCAGCTGCCACAATCTCTGGTTTGATATCCATTTGTTCGTTCTTCAAGGACTCGAAATCAACATATCTTCCACTAGTCATTGATTGCTCCATCTGTATCTGTAGTTAACAAAGAACTAAACGCACAAATGTATTTCTCAAAGAGGTGATGTTAGTATCTGAAATTGAAAGTGTGAGCAAGGAGTGTTTGAAATCAAAATAGAGTAATGAAATGTTTTGTTGAGAGTTCTTTAAAAGCTGATGTCAGGGTATTTCAAGAGTGTTCTAGAGTAGGTGGTAATCTCAAGGCTTTGAGAAGCTTTCCCTCTGAAACTTTCTGATGACAGAAGTTACCGTCTGTAACTTACTGTTACTGTTACCTTGAACTTTTACGACTTTTTATCTTCTTAACTAAGAAGATCATCTGGTTCATGACGTGTTAGATGGCTGATCACTCAACATTACCATGTTCAGGTTTCGTCTTATTTCTTTGAATCTTTCGTCACTTAATGGCTTAGTGAAGATGTCTGCCCATTGATAGTTCGTCTCAACAAACTGTAGACTTACGAGCTTCATCTGTACGTAGTCTCTTAAGAAATGATGTCTACCTTCGATATGCTTTACCCTTGAGTGATGTATTGGATTCTTTGAAAGGTTGACAGTACTTGTGTTGTCACAAAAGATTGGGATTTGTTCTTCGGCTATTGAATAATCTTCTAACTGGTTCTTAATCCATAACGTCTGTGAGCAACAACTTGTGGCTGACATATATTCAGCTTCTGTAGTGGATAGAGCAATTGAGCTTTGCCTCTTACTTGACCAGGAAACTAGGTTGTGGCCAAGGAAATGACATCCTCCACTTGTACTCATTCTATCAATCCTATCTCCAACGTAATCAGCATCACAATAGCCAATTAACCTGAAATCTTTACCTCAAACTGATTAACTATCCGACGTAGTATCGGGTCTTCATCTTATATCGCTTCCATCTTACTTTTGCTTCCGTCTTATTTTCTTTCGTCTTACTTTTGCTTCTGCTTTCGTCTTACTTTTGGTTCAGCTTCCGTCTTAATTTCGCTTCAGCTTCCGTCTTAGTTTGCTTCAGGTTTCGTCTTACTTTTGCTTCAGCTTCCGTCTTAGTTTGCTTCCGCTTCATCTTACTTTTGCTTCAGCTTTCATCTTAGTTTGCTTCTGCTTTCGTCATACTTTTGTTTTAGCTTCCGTCTTAGTTTGTTTCCGCTTTCATCTTACTTTTGCTTCAGCTTCCGTCTTATTTTTGCTTCAACTTCTGTCTTACTTTTGCTTCAGCTTCCATCTTAGTTTGCTTCTGCTTTCGTCTTACTTTTGCTTCAGCTTCCGTCTTAGTTTGCTTCTGCTTTCGTCTTCTAATATTATTATTATTTGATTTTCATCAAAATTATTTAGACGTGAAGTAATGAAAGATGTAAATCCATTGGAAAATTCAAAATACGTATGTCGAATGAAATGTTGGTTGTTGCTTTATCATTCTAATTAGCAGCATTTTTTTAAATTCTTTTTTATTATTAAATGTATTTATTTTCATTATTAGCATTATATTCCTTATCTTCTAACTGGTACTTAATCCACAATGTCTGTGAGCAACAACTTGCAACTGACATATATTCAACTTTTGCAGTTGATAGAGAAATTGAGATTTGCCTCTTACTTGACCAGGAAGCTAGGTTGTGGCCAAGGAAGTGACATCCTCCACTCGTACTCTTTCTATCAATCCTATCTCCAGCGTACTCAACATCACAATAGCTAATTAACCTGAAATCTTTGCCTCAAACTGATTAACTATCCGATGTAGTATCGGGTCTTCGTCTTATATCGCTTCCGTCTTACTTTTGTTTTTGCTTTCGTCTTACTTTTGCTTCTGCTTTTGTCTTACTTTCGCTTCAGCTTCCGTCTTACTTTCGCTTCAACTTTCGCCTTAGTTTACTTCAGCTTTCGTCTTACTTTTGCTTCAGCTTCCATTTTAGTTTGCTTCCACTTTCGTCTTACTTTTGCTTAAGCTTTCCTCTTAGTTTGCTTCTGCTTTCATCTTACTTTTGCTTCAGCTTCCGTCTTAGTTTACTTCCACTTTCGTCTTACTTTTGCTTCAGCTTCCGTCTTAGTTTGCTTCAGCTTCCGTCTTAGTTTGCTTCCGCTTTCGTCTTACTTTTGCTTCAGCTTTCGTCTTACTTTGCTTCAGCTTCCGTCTTACTTTTGCTTTAGCTTCCGTCTTAGTTTGCTCCGATTTCGTCTTACTTTTGCTTCATCTTCCGTCTTAGTTTGCTTCTGCTTTCGTCTTCTAATATTATTATTATTTGATTTTCATCAAAATTATTTGGACGTGAAATAATGAAAGATGTAAATCCATTAGAAAATCCAAAATACGTATGTCGAATGAAATGGTAGTTGTTGCTTTATCATTCTAATTAGCAGGATTTTTTTAAATTCTTTCTTATTATTAAATGTATTTATTTTCATTATTAGCATTATATTCCTTATCATAATTTAACTTTGTTTGCTTTAATTTATTTATATTAATAATATAAAATTCCTTCTTATCATTAATTTCCTTCTTATTATTTTTAAAATTGAAAATCTTACTTTTTTATTAATGTGATTATTATGATTAGTTTCGTACTTCAGTATATTACTTATTATTAATAAATGTATTATTTTTATTAAAATTGTTTATTATTATTCATAACATTATTAAATTCGTCATTTGTTAATAATATAAAATTCCTTCTTATGATTAATTTTCTTCTTATTATTTTCAAATTTATAAATGTTTATTATTTTATTAATGTGATTATTATGATTAGTTTTGTACTTCAGTATATTATTTATTATTAATAAATGTATTTTTATTAAAATTATTTATTATTATTCATAAAAAATAAGACGAAAGCGGAAGCAAACTAAGACAAAAACTGAAGCAAAAATAAGATGAAAGCGGAAGCAAACTAAGACAAAAACTGAAGCAAAAATAAGGCGAAAGCGAAAGAAAACTAAGACAGAAGTTGAAGCAAAAGTAAGACCAAAGCGGAAGCAATCTAAGACGGAAGCTCAAGCGAAAGTGAGACGAAAGCAAAAGCAAAAGTAAGATGAAAGAAACTAAGACGAAAGCAAAGGTAAGACAGAAGCGATATAAGACGAAGACCTGATACTACGTCGGATAGTTATTCAATTTGAGGTAAAGATTTCAGGTTAATTGGCTTTTGTGATGTTGATTACGCTAGAGATATGATTGATAGAAAGAGTACGAGTGGAGGATGTCACTTCCTTGGCCACAACTTAGTTTCCTGGTCAAGTAAGAGGCAAAGCTTAATTGCTCTATCTACTGCAGAAGTTGAATATATGTCAGCCACAAGTTGTTGCTCACAGACGTTGTGGATTAAGCACCAGTTAGAAGAAGTGCTATCAACCTTTCAAAGAATCCAATACAACACTCAAGGGTAAAGCATATCAAAGTTAGACATCATTTCCTAAGAGACTACGTACAGAAGAAGCTCGTAAGTCTACAGTTTGTTGAGACAAACTATCAATGGGTAGACATCTTCACTAAGCCATTAAATGAAGAAAGATTCAAAGAAATAAGATGAAACATGAACATGGTAATGTTGAGTGATCAACCATCTGACACATCATTAACCGGATGATCTTCTTATTTAATAAGATAAAAAAAGTCGTAAGAGTTCATGGTAACAGTAACAGTAAGTTACAGGTAACTTCTGTCATGAGAAAGTTTTAAAGGGAAAGCTTCTCAAAGCCTTGAGATTACCACCTACTCTAGAACACTCTTGAAATACCCTGACATCGGTTTTTAAAGAACTCTCAACAAAACATTTCAATACTCTGTTTTGATTTCAAACACTCCTTGCTAACACTTTCAATTTCAGATACTAACATCACTTCTTTAAGAAATACATTTGTGCGTTTAGTTCTTTGTTAACTACAGATACAGATGGAGCAATCAATGACTAGTGGAAGACACGTTGATTTTGAGTCCTTGAAGAAGGATCAAATGGATATCGAACCAGAGATTGTGGCAGCTGGATGAAAGAACTTTTTTCAAGTTCATGAGACAGTTTACCTGAATGAAGTATATGATATTTGGAAGAATGTAGAAGTAGTTGACGATACTTTAGTATCAGTGATGGATAGCTTGTCAGTTATAATAACACTGAAGTCAATCGAGAAGGCTACTGAGTGTCCATGCGTTGGAGTAAAGCTCGCTCATAAAGCAAGATGGACGACTCAAGCCAGTGTAGAGAAGGTACAGATCAATCGACAACTATATGGATGTAATGACCCAAAGGAGAAGAAGGCCTCAAGTCTTGTGCCAAAGGCTAGGGTTCTGCATTCGCTGCTCTTCCATTATGTTCTACCAAGAACAGGATCTAGGAATCTGGTAACAACGTTAGATAAGCAATGTCTATTTCATCTACTCAATCATCATCCCATAGATCTTCCATACCTAATTCTCAATTACATGGTAAAGTCGAAGAAAGACTTGACTGGCCTACCGTATGGTATGATGCTGACAAGAATCTTCGGAGATTCTGAAATTCTTCTTGAGAGAGGAAATAGAATGAAGATGAACATTAAAAGCGTCATTAACTCTGGAACTATCAGTTGAATGGGCTTGAAGAATCAGGAAAAAGAAGATACGGATTCTATGACGAAAACAAGGATTGAGGGGGAGCGTACTGTCAAACATAGCTTGAGTGAAGAAGTAACTGCCACAAGAAAATCAGAATCTCAATCCACTAGAAGAATGCCTACAGAAGGATTGAAGAAATCATCAGAAGATGCAATGAGAGTTAAGATGATTTCTCAAAAAGAAGAAAGTCAGGTGCGACAGACAGAGAAAGAAGTGTTCTTGAAGAGAAAAGGGGAAACACTTCTTTCGAAGAAACCTAAACAAGCAAAAAGATCACCTAGACTACGGACTTTGCGTCAACAAGAACAGAAGAAGGATAAAGAGTTGATTCATAATGGAGATTCTGAAAAAAAAAACTTTGCAAGCAACCAGATCCTTAGTCTCAATTTTGCAACCTCAACAACAACCTCCTAGCCTGATTGAAGAAAGTAAGAAGTGGAAAATCAATCAGAAAAGGAGCACTCCAATTACTGTTCAATGAAAGAAAAAGTCAGTTGAACACAGTCCAACACAGGTTAATCCTTCTCAACCAATGAGAAAAGAAGATTTGAAAATAAAGATCATTCAAGAAGTTGAACCTGTAAGAAGTGGAAGCTCTATAATCATCAGCCTGAGAAGGTTGGTCAAGGTACAATTTGAACCATTCTTTGTAAATAGACGTACAATACATCTGTTGAATGATGGAGAGAAAAGGTTGTATAGTGTTCCACGAGATGAGAAATCAGAACTATATCCAACACAGATGTCCAAGCAAAAGTATACTATTTACCCACTCACAAAAAGATCAGTGATTAAGATTGTACCTGACATTCAACCAAGACCTTACATTGTTCGCGATGAAGATAAGGGGAAGAAGAAAATGTATCCAAAAGGGATTACAAGTGATCTTACAGAAGATCATATTGAAGAAGAAGTGAGAAACATAGATGCAGCATGTTATGCAGCTCAACAGAGAGGAATTTTTGTTTCCCATCATATCTCAAAGGCATGTGGAAGTCATTATGGTCATGTCACCATTGATGAAACTTCTCAGGTAGTTGGTAAAATAACAAAAGGGCAGTACATAACCATCAGAGTTGGAGATATTAATTTCAACATAGAGACTCTTGTGCACCTAATTATGTATATTAGACCCTTAAGCACTATATCTTCAATTGGAAATGTCCTACATTTATTTGGAAAACAAGTTCCAAAGCTACCTTGTCCTAATGATCTTGATCTCCCTGATAGGAGCCTCCTGCTATTACAATTATTGAACCAGATGTTTTACCTTTAGAATCATTTGGTATTACTATTGGTTTTGAAGATGCACAGCAAAAGTTTGATGCAACCTTAGTCGAAAAAAATTCATCACAAGGTTAATGATCTGTGTGTGTCAGTGGATGACTTATATGAGGAAGTAGCTTATATACGACAAGATCTCAAGTCACTCCGTACTGAAATGAAACAAATGTTCTCTGAAATTTTGAAGCATCTTCGATCATGATTTTTGATTAATAACAAGTAGGGGGAGAAGTGAAAAAAAGAGAAAGATAGGGGAGAAGAGAAGAAGAGCTGAAGAGAAAGAAAGGTAGAAGAGGAGAAGAAAAGAAGAGAAATCAAAAGAAGATAGTATATTTTCAATTGTATATCTTCTATAAATAATACTCGATTATCTTTCTAAAATTATGATTATTTGTTATCATCAAAAAGGGAGAGATTGTTAAGTCAAAATGACTTCACGTCTAAATAATTTTGATAAAAATCAAATAATAATAATATTAGAAGCTGAGAAAGTTGAAGCAAACTAAGACGGAAGCTAAAGCAAAAGTAAGACGCAACCGGAAGCAAACTAAGATGGAAGTTGAAGCAAACTAAGACGGAAGCTGAAGCAAAAGTAAGACAAAAGCGGAAGGAAACTAAGTTAGAAGCTGAAGCAAAAGTAAGACGAAAGCGAAAGCAAACTAAGACGGAAGCTGAAGCAAAAGTAAGAAGAAAGCAGAAGCAAACTAAGACGGAATTTGTGTGAAACACAAGAGCTATCATTTTCTGTAACAAAGCTCGCAATATCTTTTTGTAAGAGAGAAGAAAAGCTAAGAGCCTGAAGAGGCTAAGTGAGAAAAAGAATACTTCGTGTAAGAGACCTGAAGAGGCTCTGTGAAAAGAATACTTGTATAGTTTGAAAAGAATAGTGAAATCTCAGAAAAGATTCTGAGGACTGCAGGTAGCCCACGGTTTGGGGTGAACCAGGATAAAATCGTTGTGTCAACCTCTGAACTCTCTACTTTTAATTTCTATTGTTTTATAAGAGAGATAATACTTAATGAACTGATTAATCTATAAATTATTTTAATTTTTAAATCAATTATTATTTAATTAATTAATTAATTAATTAGATGAACTGAGAATATATTAATTAATAATACGATTATTATTAATCATCATTATATTATTATTAATATTTATCAAACTAAGACAGAAGTTGAAGCAAACTGAGACGGAAGCTAAAGTCAAAGTAAGACGAAAGTGGAAGCAAACTAATATGAAAACGGAAGCAAAAGTAAGACGAAAGCAGAGGCAAACTAAGACGGAAGCTGAAGCTAAAGTAAGACGAAAGTTGAAGCAAACTAAGACGGAAGCTGAAGCGAAAGTAACACGGAAGCTAAAGCGAAAGTAACACAGAAGCTGAAGTAAAAGTAAGACGAAAGCGAAAGCAAAAGTAAGACGAAAGCAAAAACAAGAGTAAGACGAAAGAAACTAAGACAGAAGAAAAAGTAAGACAGAAGCGATATAAGACGAAGACCCCATACTAAGTCAGATAATTAATCAGTTTGAGTTAGTTACAAAACTCAACTGAATAACTGTTTCTTCAAAGATCAAGAAACAAGAAAAAAGAAGCAGTTATCAAGAAGCAGTTGAAGACGAAAGTTATAAGTACTAGTCGGAGTCGAAGACTACAAAAAGCTTAGCAAAAAAGTTAGTGAATTCAATTAGTGCTTTGAGATACTGAACTTAAGTTTTTAAGCACTGTATTTGTGCCAAACACGAGAGCTATCATTTTCTGTAACAAAGCTCGCAATATCTTTCTGTAAGAGAGAAGAAAAGCTGAGAGCTTGAAGAGGCTAAGTGAGAAAAAGAATACTTAATGTAAAAGACCTTAAAAGGCTCTGTGAAAAGAATACTTGTACAGTTTGAAAAGAATAGTGAAATCTCATAAAGGATTCTGAGGACTGGAGGTGGCTCACGGTTTGGGGTGAACCAGGATAAAATCGTTGTGTCAATCTCTGAACTCTCTACTATTAATTTCTATTGTTTTATAGGAGAGATAATACTTAATGAACTGATTAATCTATAAATTAATTTAATTTTCAAATCAATTATTATTTAATAAATTAACTAATTTATTATATGAACTGAGAATATATTAATTAATAATACGATTATTATTATTCACCATTATATTATTATTAATATTTATCAAACTAAGACAGAAGTTGAAGCAAACTAAGACGGAAGCTGAAGTCAAAGTAAGATGAAAGCGGAAGCAAACTAAGATGGAAGCTGAAGCAAAAGTAAGACGAAACTTGAAGCAAACTAAGACGGAAGCTAAAGCGAAAATAAAACGGAAGCTGAAGCAAAAGTAAGATGAAAGCATAAGCAAAAGAAAGACGAAAGCAGAAGCAAGAGTGAGATGAAAGAAACTAAGACGGAAGCAAAAGTAAGACGGAAGCGATATAAGACGAAGATCCCATACTACATCGGATAATTAATCAGTTTGAGTTAGTTACAGAACTCAACTGAATAACTGTTTCTTCATAGATCAAGAAACAATAAGAAAGAAGTAGTTATCAAGAAGCAGTTGAAGACGAAGGCTATAAATACAAGTCGGAGTCGATGACTAAAAAAAGCTTAGTGAAAAAGTTAGTGAATTCAATTTGTGCTTTGAGATACTGATCTTAAGTTTTTAAGCATTGTATTTGTGCCAAACACTAGAGCTATCATTTTTTGAAACAAAGGTCACAATATCTGTTGGAACCCCAGCCTGGTGAGTCACGGGTCCGACGTCCTATGTGACATCTGGACGCGCATCCCACGAGGGAGGAACTCCTCACCACAGAAGAAAACTCAAATCGAACTTATTTCACTT
>JAOTIZ010000001.1:20825135-20840237 GCA_027123425.1 Erythroxylum panamense | reverse complement strand
CACTCTATTTTGAATCACGCTAATTTAAGATTAATAAACTTATTTTTGACAAGATTAATAAACTTAGATACAATGCATCATCATTAATTAATTGTTTATTTATTTTCTTTTCTTAGTTACGGAAAAAAAATTAATTGCTTAATTTGACAAATATAATGTACAAAAAAATTATTCTATAAATTAAGAAATATTAATTTATCGATAAATTAATAACTCCGTATAAGATAATAATTTTTCAGGTCTAAAAAATATTCATTTATAGAGGTTTTACTGTACAGCTATTATTGTTGAGAAAAGTATTTTACAAACATATTATTTTGAAAATGATATTCCAACTAATTACTAGTCGTCATATAACTTTTTTTTTCAAAATTATCAAATCAAACATACCATTTTTAATGGTCGAAGGTTAGTTTGAATTAGATGAATACATATCACCATAATTAATTTCGGTAATAGGTCGAAATAGATAGAACCAGAAACTCTCCTTCCTTAAAAACAGCTCAAATCAGGTCTAATATAATTGATTAAAATAATATTATTTTAATTATGTTATAAGTTAATACAACATTTTTATTGTCAGTTATATTAAAATGATATTCTTTAGTAGTAAAATCAATCCTTTCAAACTGACTCGGTCAATTTGAATTAATTTTGAATTACATCATCCTAACCATAATCAACCTAACTGATATCTTACGAAATGTCTTTTGCGTTTTCCTTTTTGGGTTTTGCTGTAACATCTGCAAACTCTATCAAACATTAAGCTTTGAGCCCAATAAGATGACGAAGACTCGGTGCTTTCATGTCCGACAACCACAATTGTTCTGATTGAGCCTAATATAGTCCAGCCTATCTTTAACGTGTTCCCCTGCCTACTTGTTATAGACCAGTTTCTTAACATTATGCCCATACCCTCTTTAGCCCACTGAGATCCCAACCTGCTCAAAGCATTCATTTCCCTTGAAACCTTTCAGACCAAAACCTTTCCAACAAACCCTAAAGAAATGGACACACTCCATCGCTTCTCTCTCCGTCTCATCCCTATATCACTGGCCGGGAAACCCCCGAGAGCCGCTATTTTAGCTCCAGCATCTCGTTTCACTCGAATGCCGGTTTCGAAACCCCAATTCATAACGCCGATCCCGCACCGCCATTCTCACTCTTCCTATGGGATTGCCAAAGCAGGTTGGCTTCTGGGTCTCGGAGAAAAGAAGAAAGTGAGCTTGCCGGAAATAGTTAAAGCCGGTGACCCGGTATTGCATGAACCGGCCCGGGAAGTTGACCCGAATGAAATTGGGTCGGAAAGGATACAGAATATCATTGATGATATGGTAAAGGTGATGAGGAAAGCCCCGGGAGTTGGTCTCGCTGCTCCTCAGATTGGAATCCCGTTAAGGGTCTCTTTTCTATTTTCATTTTTCTTAGTTTTCTTAGAGTTTTCAGAGCACCATTCGTTGACTAACAATGTTGTGAATTTGGTCTCTGCAGATTATAGTTTTGGAAGATAGAAGCGAATATTTAAGTTATGCACCAAAAGAAGAGATTCAGGCACAGGATAGGCGTGCTTTTGACCTTCTGGTATGTTTTGCTTATGTTGAAGTGAAACTTGATTTATGACATCTGAAATACGATGCATGCTTGTTGGCAAGAATTTTTACTTTTGCTTTTTATGATTTATTAGTTCATTTGAGGCAGGTGATTCTGAACCCAAAACTCGAGAAGAAAAGTAACAAGACTGCACTTTTTTTTGAAGGATGTTTGAGGTGAGGTGAAACTTAGCAATGAGTTCTAATTCCAGTGTTTTCTGGTTGGTCCATGTGATTTTCTATTCCTTGTTTGTTACATGAGCTTAATTATTTAGGTATATAGTTTACCACATGAACCACTCCAATAATGACAGTAGTGTTAGTTTGCAACTGATAATGTGAAATTTTAGAAATTCTATTATCTTGCCTTTCAGCTCTCACCAAAAACGTAGCAATAGTATCAGTGAGAGCTGAAAAATGCTCCCTATTAACAAAGCATATGACTGACTAGGACTGTATTGCTGTCAGTTTATATTGGTTATCAACATTCATGTTGTCATTCACAGCAAGCAACTTTTCCTTGATTGTCCTTGTTACATATGTATCATAGACACCTTGCGTTGTCTCCCATTCTAATTTATTCTTCTACTTTCTTGGAATTTTAAGAAGCAGTCTGATGCAAATATTACTATCTTTTATGCATCAGTTTCCATAGGATCAGAAACACAATCTGTTTATGTGCCTGGACACGATATGTTAAATGGTTGGTGACCCTTTGGATACTGTTAGGTGTGAAGCATTGATAGATTTCATATCTGAAGAACTTGGCAGTGCTAAATAAGTTAACCTGCGGCATCTTGCTAATGAAATAGCTAACTTTGGTAACCCTGCTTCATTTCTGCTGTTATTATAATTTTCAGTGTAGATGGGTTCAGAGCAGTGGTTGAACGATGTCTTGATGTTGAGGTTACAGGCTTGAATCAGGACGGTCACCCTATTAAAGTCAATGCTTCTGGCTGGCAGGCTCGTATCTTGCAGCATGAATGTGATCATTTGGATGGAACTCTCTACGTTGACAAGATGGTGCCAAGAACGTTCAGAACTGTTGAGAATTTAGACTTGCCGCTTGCTGAATGTTGCCCGCAGCTTGGAATCCGTGGCTCAAGCTAAGCTGAAGTTACAGTCTTACGAAATTTGGCTCGTAGAACTCGATGGGACCAAGTGATTCATCTCTGTGCAGTTGAATCTTTTGAAGTAATCAACAGAAGATCTAAGCACTAAAAGCTGCACCCTCCTCCATTGTTTAATTTCTTAAATAAAAATGCTCTGTAGTTTTGTGTTGTACGATAATATTTTTCAGGGTAGAAGACACTTGATTTGAATTGGATAATTGAGCCCAACTCATTACGAGGCCCAAAACATCTGGTAACCCTAGGAATCGTCTCGTGCTTCTCTAAAATACTATAAACTATAACATTTTAACTAAAATATAAGTTAAATTATAAGATTCTAGAGCATTCAAAACAAACTTTAAAGCTAGCAAAACATTCAAAATTGACCCTAAAAAAATCAAAATTTGGACATAATTAAATTTTCTTATGATATATGGCACAAATTTATTATATTTTTATTAAACCTATGGGTCTTGCTATATATATATTCCATGCGCCAAAATGGAATCAACATATTTTATTAAACTTAAATTAATTTAAATATAATCATGTTTAACTTTTACTAAACCTTAATTAAGTCTACTAAACTTGATTCAACCTATCCTCATAAATTCATTTACACTCCAATTTAGAGATCCATATAGCAATCCTCAATCTAGAAATAGGAATGGTAATGAGTCAGGCCAAATTTGGGCTAGGTATTGAAGGGGCCCAAGCTCAAGCAGACCCTTTTTTAAATAAATAAATAAATAAATTTTAGATAAATAAATTTGATTGAAACTCTTTGCTTGTGTACTATTTGATACTGAATTAGAACTCTCTTCTAAAGGAATATACTCTCTTTTAAAGGAGTATACTTATCTATCCATTATTTATGGATATTAACATGTATACATGCACTTTATCATTTTAACAGATAGATATAAGAGTGTGTGATCAATGCAATCTTAATCTTAATTTATGTAATTTGGACCTTTCATACATTACACTTCAACTTCATTTACCAAATTACAAATATATGACTTATCCTTTGTTGGTCTAAAATGATACTAAACTACAAATTATGTGCTTGTATGCAATCAATTAATGTAATTATGTTTCAATACAAATTCCAATACATACATAAGAATATATACATATATATATTCGATTATGTTTTCTTTATTAACCAAGAAATCGCAAAGGACCAGTTATGCCATATATGCATCAATTTAAAATCATTATTGATTAGGAAAAATGTAAAAAGATTTTGCTTCTAGTAGCAAGAGAATGTAAGAACAAAAAACTCACCACCACCTGACTATCATATGCTTCTTATATATATATATATTTATAATTTCTAATTGAGTAGAATTTAAAATTCAATTTGATTTTTTTAAAATAAGATCTTTGTAATATTCTGAACCGTTCATGAACATCACAACGAATATAATTAAAGCATTTATAGCTCTCACATAAATAAGGACCATTCGAGCCTTTTTTTTCATGCTTTTCTTGAAAGTTTGGAAGCAGATGATTATTCATCTTCTTCTCACCTTTTGTGAATAGTCAAGATATTGAAGAATATCCAAAAACGCAGTTAGCCTACGCCCTATAAAAATTGTCTACCTGAGATTGTCCCTTGGCCCGTAGGTCCTGACACAAGGTTAGAATTCTAGCTCTTTTAAAGTGGTATCTCCGAAGTCATTACCTTAACCACAAGGAAGGGGATCAAGGTATTAATTTTAGTAATTCTGATATATCCCTTTTATCATCAACATATGTTTATTGCTTAATGATCAATTTCAACTTATTTAAGGCCAAAACACACAGTTAAGAGGTTTAGCATAATTAGAATGAAAAGGACATAATAAAGATGCATAATAATATTTATTTTGGTTTATGTTGCTTAAGCAAGTTAGATAGGATCCTTTAAGTTGACAAAAAGAGCACATATTCTCGATAGCCAGTACATATGGTACTTAGGGTTGAGTCTATTTTATGAAACCAATTGTGAGATAACCATGAACTCTTTACACAGAACTATATGTTATTGCATGATGTTTTCCTCAATTGGATATCTCTATATTAGAAACAGAGACATAATTTATAAAATATAATTTTAATATTTCAAATCATAAGGTAAGAAAGAAGAAAATTGATAATAATATAAAACAGGTAGGAATTCATGCATCTTGCCATGAAACCAAGATGGAATACTTGGTGTATTTAACAAAGGCACAATGGGAAAGTGACCAATTTGACAACTTATTGAATATCAATGGAATTATAATTGAAACAAGAAAAATTTTATCACATAATCAACTATATTTGTCTGTTGAACCTACAAGTAAGAAGAGGAGGGGAAGATAGAGAATGAAAACATGTACAAAAGAGAGTTGAAGCAAAAGTCAACAGACTAAAAGAATAGGTGATATTATATGTTTGTTCTTTTATTATCAAGAAATAATGAATGAAGGTTATTGAATGATACATAGTGAAGGTTATGAAGCTTTCAAATTAATGGAGCTGTGTCATTGACTCATTGTCTAAAGAGGGAGCTGTAATGGAGCGAGAAGTGTCAATAAAGTTGGTGGCTGGACGCTGGAGTAGAGGGAGCATGCTGCACACGGAGGAGGAGCACGCTAGAGCTAGAAGCACACTAGAAGAGGAGCACTGAGCATAATGGAGCAAAGTAGAGTGCAAAGGCACTATAAATTAATTGAAATTAATCTATAGTTCTACTTTGAATAAATAACGTAAGAGAAGAGAAGGAAAAGAGAGCCTGAGCTTGGTCCATTTCGACTTGACAATAGGTCAACTGATAAAAACACTTGACTTGTTAACCTAATTTTTTAAAATTAAGGTCCAAACTCAACCAAAGCCTGGTTTGTCTGTTGATTTCAAGTTAGGTCGAGCTTGGGCCAGGTTCATATGTCATTCCTATCTAGAAATCCATCAAAAGATCTTAATCATAATTATAGTCTTTTTTATAGTCTTCTCTGCCGCAATCGTAATTCTTGTGGTGCATCAAAGTCCAATACCTGTCTTGCCATTTATCTTTTTGTTTGGGATTAGGATAAACTATCAAATCCTTGATTTTATACCTTAACTGGACCTTGAGGTAATAAGAAAATGAAAGGAGATAGTAGATAAATATACTCTTATAGGACCAACTATCCAATGTTTGCCTTGTTGCAACATTTCATTCCATCATCTACGAATTTCAACTAAAACTGCAACATAGTTTTTGCACGAAATATGCCATTCCTTCCTAAGAAATATGGTTATGACTTTTATGTTTTAGTTGGTTTTACTATATCACATGGCTTTGACACAAGGGGTCTTCGTATTCAAACTTTGAAATGGAAAACTCTGCAAGTTTCTAGCATCCCTGTTCTTTAACAAGAAAAAAGAAGCTGAGTAAATAATTTATGATAGGAATCTCATAAATGGGCATTGGTGATTGAGATAGGCAAGTTTTGATTAGCTAGTTCTTATGAGTTTCTATTTGGTTGTTTAATACCCGATCCTGTTAATTGTTGAAAATAGTTCACAAGTCAAAATATATATTTTCTTTTACTGATAGATAATACATTACTACATTCTAAGTGATTAGTGAACCATATTGTGTTCATTATTAGGGCAAGTACCATATTAAGAACTTAGAGTTATCTGGCTTACTTCTATTTAATTAGGAAAAGTTCCTGTAAAACAGATTAAATCAATCGTAAAAATGATCATCAATAATTGGAGGTCTAAAGCAAGTTATGAAATAAAAAATAAATAAAAGGAAAGCCACTAAGCATGAATTATATAGAGAAGATGAAAAACTTACATTTACAAATGTCCTTTTCTATTTATTGTATAATGCCCATCTAAAAATGGATTGTTTCTGCAGAAATAATCAAGTTATAGAATGTCCACTTAGGGGTGAAACTTTAAACAAGTAATGTATAAAAATATCAGTCATCAGGTCATGAGGGTAGCTTTTTCTTTATTGTTGTCTCGTTGTCCTACTATTCAGAAAGAGAAAACATCAATTTATACAATTAATTAGAGAAAGTGGACAGGCAATTGTCAGAATGTGAGCTACCCTCTATAGTATAATTCCAGATCTTCTGTTTAATATTATGGTGTCTTATTCTGTCCAATGAATCTCAACCATTTATTTATATGGGTCCTGCATAAATTGCGCGTGAGTCCCGCATGAGTCCTACAAAATAAATGACTGAGATTTCATGAGACATAATAAGATAGAGTAAACTGGACAGAGGATCTTGCCTCCTATAGTATAAACATTCAATTGATGTACTAGTTTCTATAATAATTTAAAGATGCATACAAGACCTCAAAAAACTTAATTACAAACAAAAATCCATAAATATGCAATTTTCTTTGTATTAACCAAAAAAAGTTACTTGTAAATAGAGAAAAATCAGACTAATTACCTTTATAAATTTCTATGAGGAGATTTCGTCCCCAAATTGTTCTTATTGAACATTATATATACCAAAACATAGAATACACATGCAGTAAAAAAAGTCACAACCTTCCAAATAATGCCATCTAGGGAACCCAGGTATCTTCCTAATTACCTTTTGCTAATAATTCGTGTCGTCGTCCTTCTTTACAATATGCTCCCGGTGTAGCCTCTATGGCTAATATTCAAAGATGAAGAATCTAAAGCTTTTAGAATCATCTCATCCAATATATAACTCATTAGTAACAATCTCCAGCACACTTCTCAAGGATAGATAAAGATATCGAATTGGATCATATTTTATATCAAAAACTGTCAACATCGATCAAGACCATATGATATTTAGTGATAACAATTTATACCAAAATCTGTCAATATCGATCAAGACCATATGATATTTAGTGATAACAACTCAGTCTAACACAACATTAATAAATTAGATACCATTACGAGCCGACTGGTGACATCAAGTTGGATCATATTTTATATCAAAACTTGTCAATATCGATCACGACCATATGATATTCAGCGATAACAACTCAGTTAAACACAACATTAATAAAAAGCACGTTATTTTAATTTGGACATTTAAACCAGTGTTTTAGACCGGTACTAGACTAAAACGGGTACGGTATCAAAGGTTAAGTGTACTAGGTTTAAATATCAGTTAGTATAGGTCCATATTGATCGGTAATGCCAATATTTAAAATACTAACCAAATATCGGAAATTTTAAAAAATAGAGGGACTCTTTTGTAAAATTTTCAAAAAATTTTAAAATTTTCTTCTCTCACTCCCTACTCTTCTTCCCTCTTCTTTTTTTCAAAATTTTTTTAATTAGTTATTTTATTTACTTCAACTTTTATAATTATTGTAAATTTTTCATTTTTAATTTTAAAATAAAATATTTTTATTACTAATAATAATTATAAATTAAATAAAACTTAAAAATAAATTATTTTTATTTAAGTTTATATTAATATTTATTAATAATGTGTTGATAAAATATTTTATTTTTAAAATAAATAAACTAATATTTGTTATATATATTTTTAATTATTAAATCAAAATTTATTTGAAATTTATATATTTTAAAAATATATTTTAAATGTGATTATATTTATTGATAATTATTAAATTAATTTATAAATTAAAATTAAAATTAAAATTATTATTTATTATTATGATTTTTGGAGACATGGTTAAAAATATACAGTACAATTGTACAATATGATAATGGACTATTTTGTAATTTAAAAAAAATCAGGGACTATTTCATAAATTTAAAAAATTACTCGAAACGATATCTAATATTAACCGATACCGGTACAATACTGTACTATAACCCAATCCGGTATCAAGTCCAATATAGTATTCGTAATATTGATTTAAACAACAAAAAATCATGGAAGCAAACATTTGCAAACTTATATTGGAGTGATCTACCTTTAAATTATAGTTTTAGGCTAAAATTATATTTTAAACCTCAACGTTTACAACAAAATACATAACATATTCTAATGTTTCGATGCATTCAAATTGAACCTCATTGTTTTTAAAACATTCAAATAAAATCTAACTGGATAAAAATTTTAACGGATTGACTTCTTATCAATTAATTGCCACGTCAATGCCGATGTGGCATTATTTTTTATTGTTAAATAAAAAGTGAGTCCTAATGAAATATGACAAATAAGGCACACTATCTTAAATGTACAATAGTGGGTTTCACTTGGTGAAATGTATAAAAGTAGGCTCCACTATCATATGGTTATGAGAGCTACTTTTTGATTAAATTAAAAAAGTTAATTATGTGCCAGTAGGACTTACTTTTTATTTAAAAATATGAAATAATATCTTATCATTATTGACATGACATTTAACTAATAAAGAGTTAATCCCATCAAATTCTTCTTTTATTTAGGGTCTGTTTTGAATGTTTTGAAAACGTTATGGTTCAATTTGAATGCTTCAAAATGTTAAGGTTCAAGTTGTATTCTATTGTAAATGTTGAGGTTTAAATGTATTTTTGGCCTATAGTTTTAAGCTTATCGTCTTTGCAGGTCCTTCTCTTACATGCTTTTACTATTATTGTGGAAATCAATAACAATAGTGCTCTTTAACATCTTAGGGATAAAAACATTGGCATTTGGGACGAAGTATCAACTTATGTTATCAGGGTGAGCTTAAATTTTGCGATCAATACCATGGATGACCTTTAAGATGTAATCTTACATTTAATTATTCATACTCTAATTAAGCTGATGCACCTTGATAGAAACTTACTCTGGACAACCCATGAGACCTGTAAGAACTAACTTTAAAAAGTAATTTTTGGAGAGAAAAAATATGTTTGTCTTGAAGTATTTAAAACATATAATGCGTTATAATTGATTTTATTCCTTTTCTCATGAATACA
This sequence comes from Erythroxylum panamense, assembly GCA_027123425.1. Lineage (NCBI taxonomy): Eukaryota > Viridiplantae > Streptophyta > Magnoliopsida > Malpighiales > Erythroxylaceae > Erythroxylum > Erythroxylum panamense. The sequence goes on along the minus strand of JAOTIZ010000001.1, from coordinate 20,830,656 downwards.
AGCACTGAATCTACATGGATTTAGGGCTTCATCACTTTTTATATTACTAACAACTTGAGTTCTTTTTATGAATGAAATCATTATATGGAGCCAGTGAAAATTGTGGATCATGATTTGATTTATTACTAACAACTTGAGTTCTTTTTATGAATGAAATCATTATATGGAGCTAATGAAAATTGTGGATCATGATTTGATTTCAACGTTTTTTTATAGATACAAGAGAGTATATTTACATGCCACAACTGTGTTCTTTCATACAAGTGTTTTTGTTCATATACTAAATAATCAAATTGATGGAAAATGAAGAAAAACCAAAAGATACCACCATAACATACCACGTATTCTGGATTTACAACAAAGCTTGTAACTTCTAGGTATGATGGGTTTGTAGTAGACAAGTTTAACTTCGCCTTTGAATTCTTGATCAGAGCAAGGTGAAGATTTGTTAAAATACAACAACTGGTTTTGATAGGTTTACATTAGATCTTATAGCTTTACTCTATCACAATAAAGGAGTAAGGTGATCGGAGTTAGGCATGAAAGAGTGTTGACATAGAGGAGAATGAGAATAGATGGAGGAAGAGTCTATTAGGATTATCTTTTTCTAAATTTATTGAATTATAAAGTAATTATTTGAGAAAAATGAACACGTGACAATTACATGACAAATTTATCAATTTGACGTAATATGTCACATTAGAGACATTAATGAAAAGCATAAGTTGGGATATATTTACAATAAATTAAAAGTTCAAATATTTTAGCATCATTTTCTAAAAATTTGGATTAATATTACAAAATTAAATAAAATAGATATATTTTTTATAACTAACCTTAAATAAAATTAGATATATTTTTATAATTAACCTTTAATTTTATCCTAATTGACCTTGTTGTCTATCACCTAAACAACCAATAGGAATACGGGCCATGTGACACTAACTCGGTAACCTCCAATAGTGTCACCTGACTGCAGCCCTTATAAAGTGTATAGTTGCTATCCTTTAGGGACAGATGATAAAACAAAAAAATCTTATCCCTCTATATGTTTGGTTGTTGTCTCAAGTGATATTTGTTCTGTAAGATATCGTCCTAAATCAGTCGTCTGTTCAAAACACAATTCTCTGCTTAATAGGCGTGACACTGAAGAAGGGATGTTCTTTGAAAAAAAGCAACAAGATTTCTCTTGACTAACGCGTTGTCCAGACGCCACACAAAAAACATTAATCGTGTCTCGAATAACTTGCACTTGATCTACTGAGGCTTCGGAGAAAAGAATGAGGTCATCAGCAAAGAATAGGTGAGAAATAGGAGTTGCATTTTCGCTTAATTAAATAGGCTTCCAACATCCTTGTGTCACTGAGTGGGCAATTGAGTGTCCTAGACGTTCCACACACAGGATAAAGAGGTAGGGCGAGATGGGGTCTCCCTGTCGTATACCTCTCGTGGGACGAAATTCATCACTTAGTTCACCATTCCAGTTCACTTAAATAGAGACCGAAGAAATGCACTTCATAATAAGGTTGATCAGAGAATCAGGTATCCCAATGTCGGTGAGAGTGTCCTTGATGAAGTCCTAAGACACCTTGTCGTAAGCTTTTTCCAGTTCCACCTTAATAGCTATTATCCCTTTTCGTCTGGTCTTCCTTTTCATTGTGTGGATGACTTCTTGAGCAATGATGATATTATCCGTAATCTAGCGTCTTAGAACAAAATTGCATTGGGAAGGAGCTACCAGGCCGTCAAGGTGGTTTCAGCCAGTTAACTATGATCTTGGTGATAGCTTTATAGATCACTGAACATAATGCGATTGGTCTGAATTAGGTAATCGACATGGGGGAAGGAATCTTTAGTATAAGAACCATAATTGTGCGATTTAGTTTAGATTCCTAGACTTCATATCGAAAAATCTTCTGTATAAAGGATATCAGCAAGGGTCTGACAATGTCCCATTGAGATTGGTAGAATAATACAGTGAAGTCATCAAATCCTGGAGCCTTATTAGGAGCCATATTATAGAAGGCCATCTTAATCTCATCAGGGTAGAGTGGGCATTCCAGATTGGAAACAGCTTTGTGAGGTAGGGGAGGGAAGAGATCATTGATCAGACGGACTGTGGGAGGTTGTAATTCAACCGTATAGAGTTTCTCAAGGAAATTCTGGGCTAGTCTTCTGATGCCTGTGATATTCGATATCATGCCTCCATTTTCTTCTTTTAAGGAATTTACCTTCGCATGCCGATATCTAGTCAAAGTGATAGCATGATAGTATTTTGTATTCCTATCTCCCTGTCCTAACCAGTGACTTCTAGAACGCTAATGCCAGTAGAGCTCTTCTTGAGTGAGGACTTGTTCCAATTCAGATAGAAGTTGAGTCTTCGTCTTCTATCTTTTTTTATATGCCTTGGACTCTCACCATCAGACTTTTTTTTTCTATGGAAGATGTTGTCGAAAGTAGAAGAGTTTCAATGTTGAAGACTATCTGAAAATTTTTTTAGCGCTCCACTAAAGTCAGAAATGGCAGGGTTCCAATTATCAGCTACAACTTGACCAAAACCTTCATGAGTCAACCAAGTGGACTAAAATCGAAAAGGCCTATGAGTCAGTGGAGAATGTGTGCAAATTTGAAGGGGTATTAAAAGAGGCTGATGGTCTGATTTCTGGAAGGGTAAATGAGTTACGGTTGTGTTTTGGAAGGTAGATTGCCAAGAAGTAGATTCAAAAACTCGGTCTAATCTGGCGAGAATTTGTCCCCTTTGTTAGGTGAATTTTGGTTCTGAAAATTTAAGGTCGTGGGGTTGATAATTTTGCACACAATCCCTAAACTATGAATTGACAATAGGCTGGAGTCATGACCCTCCGCATTTATCAGAGCATTCTAGCTTGACAATGAAGTCTCCACCCACAAGGCATGGTTAGGAGGTAACCCTGGCAACTTTAAGCAGATACGACCATAAAAAAGTGATGTAAGGAATACGTAGGGCTGGCGTAAATGGCCGTGAAGCCAAAAGACCATTGGTCCCATTGGATATTCGTATGCACAAATTGTTGGTAAGTGAGCAGAATTTGAACTACAATTTCAACTTTCCATAATAACCAGATGCCACCTGAATATCTTTCTGCTTCTACTCGGAACGAGTGCGCAAAGCTCAAACTTCTAATGACCTTCAATGCTCGTATATCGCTTAAGCGTGGCTCAACCGACACCACAAGGAACGGTTTGTGAATTCGAATGTAGTTCTTGATGATGGGCTTAAAGGTTCTACTTCCAGCCCCTTGACGGTTCCATATGAATATCGACATCAAAACAATATTTGAAGAAAGTAAAAACTGCTAAAATTGAGTGTTATCTGAGATATCAGTCAACACCCTACACTGGGATGTTGTGCAGGTCTGTGGCATCTCATCCATCTGAGTATCGGAATTGAGAGTGGTTTCAGGTTTAGACATCGAATCTTTTTCCGAATCAGGTGGTCACGATAGGGGTAGCATATATTTTTGGAATAGGATATCGAAGCGGTATTAGGATTGTCATTATTTAGATCCTCCTCCATATCCCCGCATCCCATCTATTTATTTATAGGCATATGAAAGAATTGGTCTTTGATAATAATATCTGTGTGTGAAGGGATAGCTACGGCTGCGTGGAGATCGTTGTTCTGATTTGTCGCTGTTGTTGTTTGGGATAAAATGGTGGAGTAGAGTTAGGTTAGAGTGGGTTGCTGTCGATTGGGTTAAAACATTGGAGTGTTGAGTTGGGCTAGAGTGGGTCTGTTGGGTTGTCGGGGTGGATGTAGGGGTGGGGGGAGTATGCCATCCCGAATCTATAGTTGTTCAGCCCACTCGGGCTCGGATTCGATGGCCTTTTATTTCGTATTTCATTGGTCGTCTTCGAACTGTTGGGTACCGCCATTGAGTAGGTTTGGAGCTGTGTGGGGTGGTTGTCACGTGATTGGTGCTCCTCCTCAATCCGAGGATGCTCTGATAGATACTACAACGGCTCCTTTTTTGTCAGGACCGCAAACCTTAAGCCCCTCAACCCCATTTGATTGACGCTGGTTTTTCTGTCACTTTTTTGGACCATTGGGGAGGTTGTCAGCTGGCGGGTGCGGCGTTGCACTTGTGTCCATGGCCCATGTGCCTCTTTCCGAAGACCACCGGTGGATGATGCACCTGGATGTTCTATTGGAATGGTCGGTCCTTGATTTCCAGTGTTGGGCTCTGTTGCTTGCTGCTCAGGCGGTTTGGTGGGACAAGTCACGACACCGTGTCCGACCCTTCCACAGGTGAAACAAATTTAGGGCAATTCTTCATAGGCGACTTTGATGAGCTCACCATCTAATTCGACTACTAAACGGAGGGGGGAGCTTAGGTTGATGTCAATGACAACTTTCGCGAACTTTTCTCTTTGCGAATGCTGAGTATTGTTGTCTATTTTTACTGTTCTATTGACTAAGTTTCCTAGGAGGTGAGGATTGATGGATGATATGTAACATCCCGTCACCGATGGGATGGGTACAGTTCCTTGTATTCATGATTTGGCATGCTCATGCATTATTTAGCTATGTATAATTTGGTTAATTGGGCAATTATTGTACTGGCATACGTACGTACATACATGTATGACATATTCCCGGCTTGATTTGGATAAATTGGTAATTTGGAGAAAATTAGGTCAATTGAGCGTTGAGAATTTTATTGGAGTGAGAAATAAGATTTAGGAGTTTGAATTTTGAAATTGGAGTATACAATTGTGAGTTTTATAATTTTGAGGAATTATAGGAATTTTTCTGAAATTTTCGGAGTAATAGGTCTGGACCGAAAAATTGACCTAATGATTGATTAATTAGATTTTCGGTTCCGAAATTGATTATCCGATGGCACAGAAAGATTAGAAATTTGATTTGAGGAATTAGGGTCTAGAGCTATTGGAATTCAGGAGAAAATAGAATAAGAAATTGGATTTCGGTTGTTTGGACTGGTCTTGTGGCAATTAAAATTTGCCAAACAAGCCCTTAGCTCCTTTGTATAAAATCCCTATCCTTTGAAATTGTCTCCTACGACACTTGCTTTGCTTCTCCTTTCTCTTCTCCTTCGTGATCTCTCCCTCGAATTGCTTCTTGATTTCTTCTTGTTATTTGCTTCCTCCTTCACCTTGAATCTATCCTATGGCTTGGTGTGGAAGAAGATGATAATGGGTTTGGCTTGTGGTGAAACCGTGGGTGTGTAAGAGTTGAGGGATTGGTGATCTTTGAAGTTTTTGAAGGTTTTAACAAGTAAGTTCTCTTCTTTCTTGCCTTAGATAGTTAGATTTGTTGATTTATTGAGTTATATTGATGATTGGTTTAGGTATTTGATGATTGTATATGTTAGGGTTTTTGATGATGAATTTGCTTGATTTTGGTGTTGATAAGTTAGGGAAAATGGTTATTTGATGGAATTGAGGTTAGGAATTAGTTGTTTGATGTATATTGAATTGTTTGGGAGTGTTTTGAAAAGGAAAAATTTGGATTGGAAGT